>PYAF01004755.1:189770-206909 GCA_007407185.1 Glycine tomentella | reverse complement strand
CTATTGCTAAAAAATAAAATAAAAAGACTTAAATATGTTTGTTTTTTTTAATAAATATTCAATTTTTATATTTATTGTGAATAAATTTTATTTTACGTTAAGTTCTTAATAAAATGAAAATTTTATTTTTAATCCTTGGTATTTTTTTCTTTGATAAAAAAATCATTTTCAATTAGCTAGTTGAGACTAAACAAAATTTGTTAATTTATCAGAAAATATATACAAAATTTACTAATAACTAAAAAATAATATCTAAAATAAAAATAAAATTATTATTTTATTAAGGATTCAATATAAAGTAAAAATTATTATAGGACAAACTTAAAAATTAAAGATTTATTAGAAATCAAAACATATTTAAATGAAAGAAAAATGTTACCTGATAACCTCTTCCTAAATATGTAAATCAGTTGGGCGATAACTTCAAGCACTTTTGACAGTAAGTAATACCATTTTGTCTAATCAGAGCTGCATTGTCCACTCCATTCCATTTCTTCTTCTTTTTAAATGTGTTAACAAATTAAGAACAAGTCCATCATTAGTTGTATCTAGGAAGAACTTCCTCTACCATGAATGCAATTACATAAGTTATAAGTTGCAGAATGAAAAAAGCAAGAGTATAAAATTAGAGCAACTAGCCATTTCTATTCTTAAGGCCTATTAAGAGGACTTTGTCATCGAGCGGAATTTAACATAAAACTTCATGATAAAATAATATTTAACTTAATTAAAAATGTGATCCAAGGCATAAAAATTGTGCCTGGAAAAAGGATATGAGAGTTTTACCTGGGTGTAGTTATCAACTTGGAGCATATTTAGGACAATCTGTTATAGTCTGTTCAACATGATCTGTTAACTTAAATCCATAGTGAATCTCTTTGAAATTTGGCAAACTTGTGAATGTTATATATGTTAGGTTTCGTAACAGTACTTGTTCTCCATCCTTACCAGTTCCTTCTTGACCATCATCACCAGCTTCATGTTCAAAAGCAAATACCTTCTCTAATTGAGAGCACTCTTCTATATCCAAATCAGCCAGACTGGGGAAATGACCAGCCTCAAAATTAAAAAAAAGGCATTTCAACTTGTTGCAGTTTTGAACTTCAATCCACTTCAAATTTGGGAAACACACTTGTTGGGAACAAGTATATAGGCATTTGAATTCTTGTGCATCACCTGAATCAAATATGTGCTCCAATTCCTCACAATTAGTTATTCTCAATGTGTTCAGCATTGGTAAGCTTCTAACAATGGTAGGGGAAAATATGGTTTTCAATTTTGGACATCCATTCACATAAATCATGTCAAGCATCTGGAGGCTTAGAAAATTTGTGGGGCCCTGCCATATGAACTTAAGCTCAGGTAGGTCAAATAAGGTGAGATCAACTAGATCCATGTTCAAGGGAACTAATTCTCTAATGCTTCCAGGTTCGCTGATTTGGAATTCGAAAATACCTTCTACTCCAACAATATCATTCAAATTAAGGTATTTAAGTTTGAGGACATCTTTGAGTTCGGGGGCAATCATTTGATCGTTCAATTGGTTGAACATGGTGGCAACCAACCATAGTATTTCCTTCTCCTATATACAAATTAAGACAATTCACTGTTAGTCTACTACATGTGATAATTCAATTTGTTGGAATTTCCAAATTAATCCAAAGATAGAACACACCAGTGAAAAGAACACTTTTTTAGTATAAGGGAACAAGTTGTTTAAATCGAGAGTAGCTATCAGAATTTTTAAAAAAAATGTAAAATGTACTAACTATATGTAGTAATTTAAAAAAAAAATAAAGAGTCCTAGTTGTGAGGTACAAATTAAGTCAATAAGTGTTTATTCAATAAGTGTTCGTTTACAAGAATAAGTAGGTAATATTGTTAAAAAAAATCAATCACTTTTAATTATCTATTATATATATTTAATAAAGACCTAAGTTATCTATTATTTGATCATTAATCTATTTATAATTTACAATATCTTTTTTCTCATTCAGAAGATCAACAAAGCAAAAATACTAAGGTCTACAAGCATCGGACAAAAGAGCCAGATTAAGGTCTCAAATAGAGATCGATCCGCTCAAGTACGGTTGATTAAGCTACGAATATGGTTGATTAAGGGAGCATACGTATGAAAGGGAGAAATGTTGGTTTATTTTCTAGTGATTGACTAAATCAAAATCACTTAAGGTAATTCACTCACCTTATCTTCTTAGGAATAAGTTGTTACTAATCTTATTCCTTATTTTTTTAGGAATAAGTTGTTACTAATCTTATCAATTAATCTTATCCCTTGTTTTTAGCAATTAAGTCCAAGTTTTATGCATATAAAAAATAACTTTTTTGATGGGAGGATGTGCACCATGACCAAGGTTTCTGTGCTTGTTATCTGAAAATCTCAATACATCATCAATGAGTGATAGTGAAAGCATAAAAGATTTTTAAATCAAAAGTCAGATTAATTTGGATACCCATAAACTGTTTATAGATTGTTTGATTCACGGACAACTACAAATCATCTTAAGAGTAAACAAGAATTGATCTTAATTTTTTCTACATTTGATCTAATAATTTCTTATGTATATAAGCGTGATTAGATCATTTAGTATTTCTTACAAGAAACTTCAGCTGTTATGATGATGAGGTCCACAGCTAGCTCTAAGTTAATTTAAATAAAAGTTGAATCATGGACTATAACGTTGATATATCATTTTAAACTCCAACAAGAGAACGAACATTGCTCAACTCCCTTGTTTATTGCCCACTCCTTACATTATGAAAGACGAAAAAAAAACATCTTAAATGGTTAGAAAAAATATTAAAGCGGGAATAGATCAAGTAGTTTATACTAAATTTAAAAAATTTGTGTTCATAGTCATGAAAGGTTAATTCATGTTCATAAGTCACGGTTCAGCTAAACCCCTCAAAATGTAATGAATTAACAAACAATAACTATTTTTTAATTAACCAAACACATTTATTTAGGTGCTATTAAAGAAATCTTCATATTCAAATTAAATAATATATTACCATTGGAGTTGTGTCTGGCTGCAGATTTGAATCAATCACTGCCATATGCAGAAAGAAAATTGACAATCTTGGACAATCTTTGCAGATTAACTTTTCCAAATTTGGAAAGCGTGGACAACAATAATTTGGCAAAATGCCAACCAGATTCGGTAATGACTCTAAATGGAGCTCACCCAAATTGATGTCAACTTTCTGATGATGGTACACAAAAAGATTATGTTCCTTTTCACTGCCAAATCCATACTTCAACACATTACAGTATTGAATGTTCAGCTCTTCCAAACTTACTAACCCTGCAGCAAAACACACAGGGAATATATATTCCAACCTATGACATTCATCAATAGTAAGTGTCCTTAATTTTGGGAGCATCAAAGAGGTATGACTTTGATTGCTAACATAATCAACACTCCCTTCTTCTGCCTCTTCTATTATGTGCTTCAGTTCAGAACAGTCAGATATTTTCAAAACCTCTAGCAGCTCTAGAGTTTGGACAATGGATGGCTTGAAGATACACGTTAGCATCGGGCAATTTCCTATTCTCAGGAACTTGAGATGGCATAGCTTTGAGTTCTTGGGAAAGGAAATATTGTACAGTTGTCTACAATAGTTTATGGTTAGCTCTTCTAAATTTTTGAGAGAGCATCTGGAAGAGGGGTCATGAAAAACTTCTTCAAGGTTATCCAATTCAAACAACTTTAAAATGACTAGGCTGGAGAACACATCTTCAGTTTGCAGCATATCAACATTGGCACTATCAACGAGGCAGTCTATCTCTGGACAAGATTGTAAATCTAGGAAAATCAACTGATTCATGCCTTGTGGATCCATGGATGGGATTACATTTTTGTAACCTCCCTTAAGGTGCATCAAATCAAGGTACTCTGCTTTTTGAAAGAAACCCTTGATTGGTAATGATATAAAACTTTGAAGAGAGACATCAAAACCATCTATGCATAAAGCTCTAGTTGGTCTATGTTCTTCCAACATGTCAGTCTGCAAGTGCCAGTGGTACATTTTATAAATTAAAACATACCTCTCTAATCTTGAGAAAGAGATATTATGCGGAAATTCCTGATATGCATATGAATATATATACAAATACAATTCATTCAGTTGTAAACATCTTCCAATAACCTCGTAAGCATTATTTTCCTGAATTAAACAATGGAACAAATCCAGAAGCTTCAATTTCTTTAATGACGCGATTCCATTAGGCAATTCTTTAAAAGAGGAGCCACGCAAGTCAAGAATCTCAAGTGATTTTAGGCTTTCCAAAATGGAGATGTCACCTAATGCAAAACCTCTCAAGCATAGAGTAAGAAGATTTTTTAATGACTCGATTGACTGTGGCAGTGACAAGTAGCAATATGATGGAACTTTTGTCGTCCATGACTCCCACTTATAGCTAGATGTTAAGAATGCCAGGATTTTAATCCTTTTTAGCCTTTCAAAACAAGCATTTGATACTTCAAAGTCAAGCTTGGGAGAATGAAACAAGAGAATTTCAAGTGATGGACAATTCAATTGAACATCATCAAGAAGCTGGCTATTTTTCAAATCCCATAAGGATATTGCCCTCTTATCTTTTATGGTTTCATCCTCTACCAACATTCTTGGATCCATTCCAGTACTTGCCAAAATTGCTTGACCCCTTTCACATGCTATCCACAAGGCGACGTCACGAACCATATCATGCATTTTCACTCTTTCCTTATTATTGGTATGCAACAACAAACAAGAATCCCTGAGTATGTTAACAGCTACACGCATCTCCCTCCTTGCTTTCTCCATTGTTCTTAGAGTCCTAGTTTGGTTCAGTCCCCTTCCAAATCGAAATAAATCTTCCAAATCAATTTCATGATCCTCTGGAAATATAGAACACATCAAGAACAAGGACTTGGCTAGTTGATTAGTCAAATTATCATAACTTAATTGAAGACAAGCATAAGGACTTCTTAAGCCTTTTGGAATATCCAGTGGTTTGGAATCTTCTAGTCTTGACAGTGCTGACTCCCACTCTTCAAAAGTTTTGCCCCTTAGTGTAATTCCCACCGTCACAATTGCAATAGGCAATCCCTTACATTCATTAACAATTTTTCTTGCCACAACCTTGAAAGCATCTTGGGAGTCATCAGTTATGTTTGCATACAATGTCAACAAAGTCCAAGCTTCCTCCCCAGTTAAGAGATTGAGCTCAATTATTGTTTGGCATTGCATGGAAATGCATACTTCTCTACTTCGACTGGTTAAGAGTACTCCACACCCCTTATTATTTTCATTGTATGGAATACCTATAGCTTCAAAGTTTAGGTTTTCCCATATATCATCCAAGATTAGAAGAGTTGTGCCTTTCCTTAATCTCTCCGATAGTCTTTGTGCTCTACCTTCCTCTGATTCTTCCCAAAATTTCAAACCCAACTTATCCGCAATTTGCACTTGGATGCTTCTAATATTTGGAGTTTGAGAGACTGTTGCCATGACAACCTTCTCAAAAAGTTTTAACTCCTCAGCTTTCTTACCAACCTCTTTCACCAAAGTAGTTTTTCCTGAGCCTCCTAGTCCAACTAGTCCAATCATGCAGACACTTTTATCCTTTAATGCATCCAAAAGCTTCTTATAAGTTGATTCTGTTGATTTGAAAAGAACAAAACCTTTGGATGAATAGTACTTCATTCCTGGAAGTTCAGCAATCTTAGAAAATCGTTCAAACTTGCTGTCGCGGTTGAGTTGAGCCATTTTCTCAATTATTCTTGCTATTTTTTTTGTAAGAAAATATTGGCATTGCCTTCTGAAATAGCTCTTGCTTAAGTTCAAAATTTCTGCTTCCAGCATATGCACTTCTTCGAAGACTTTCTCAACATCTTTCAGCCACTTCTCAACTGCTGGTTCAATTTTTTCTGTCCTCTTAATAGCTTCTTCAACTCGTTCCTTCACACTGTTTTGGGTTAATTCCAATTCTTCCTTGGCATTTGGAAGATTCCCAGAAATGTTGTTGAAACAACACAAGTATCGAGCATGGTGTAAAATTGGACCCACTGTATATTCCGCAAACTTTGCTACAATGGAAAGAAATATGTCCTCCATTTGTAATCACACTGTCCTAATCATGAATGAGCCATCACATTTTTGCTTAATATTATGTTATGCAAAATAAGGAGTAGTGATGCAATTAAAGGAAAGAATAACGTAATAATATCTCTTACATACCTTAGATGGAAGTTGTTGTATTTAAAAATGGAAGTGAAGGTAGCTGATGTTGCAGATTAGATACCTTTCTCGAACTATGGGCAAAAAAGTATTAGCACCGTAAACACAGAACTACAATAGCATATGGTATGTATACATGAAAATATGTATATAATAACATTTAGGCTAAATTACACAATTGGATTTTTAAAATTCAGTTTGATCTCCATTTTAAATTTGATCTTTTAAATTTGATTCAATTTATTAGTTCTTTCATTTTTTAGAATTAACATTATCAATAATTTTAACTTAACGATGGTTAAAATCATCACACCACAATACTTTCATGTATATGTCTAGAAGTATTTCCACACATGATTAAAAAGTGACAATTTTAAATTGTCACAATAATATTTATAAATTAAAATCTCTTTCTAATAAACATTAAAATTTTGTACTTGATTTCTCCAGTATGATCTCATGAATCTTAAAATTGAATACGGGATTTTGTTATCTATGTATTTTAATCAAGATAGTTGAAAATCAAATTATTTTGTTGAAACATGTGTGGGAATTGATTCTAAAACAAGTTTATTGACCCACAAAATTGGTTGCTATAGTTGATTTTACTAAATCCAATTTGTTTCAATCTATTCTTTAAGATCATGTTTAATGAAATTGATTGATGAATCCAGGCAGCCTATCTTCCAAGAAACATACTTAAAAAATGGTTCCAATCAAGAATGGGAGAGAACAAATTGAGTCGAGTTTTTAGGTTGGAGAAACTTATTTTCTTATGAACATGTTTAACATTATCTGTTCAATTCTTTCAATCTACATATCCAATTTTTACAAAATTTAAGCATTTAGATCAGAAGGCATTGATCTACAAAAACCTTAATCAATTTTAAGATTCAAGAAATTTGATAATTGTTATTTATACATAAATTTTGCATTTAAATTACATAGCAATTATCTTCTTTTTCCTCTTTTAATGCTTCTTTTGTGATTGAAAATATAAGAATTTAACTTGTCTGAGTTTTTATCCAATAAATGTTAAAATTAGTTGATTTATAGTGTTGGTTGTATTTTCTTTGTAGGATTACACATTAAAGACTTGAAAGATAGATTAAGGATTTGGGCTTAGCGCACACATATGGGCTTAAAGTATCGCTAATATAAAAAAAGCCTAATAGAGCAAAATTTTGATTATAAAAAGGGGTGAACAGCTAGAGGCAAATGATAACTGAGAATCCAGGGAGAAACATAAGGCACAAAGGAGAGAAGAATTCAATCCACAGATGTTGGCTTATGCCCCTTGTTCTACCATTCTTCCATTCTCTTTCATCAATTGTTGTTCTCTTTTGTTGATTGTAAGTTTCTCATGACAATGAGAGGTTAAACCACTCATTGTTGGGATTCAGCAAGCAAACACTCTTGATGTAATAATTCTTACTATATATTTAATGATATTTTCATACTATTATTCTTTTCTGAATCTATTATCATGTTTGTGGTCTGATCATCTATATGCATGTAATATTACGAGGGTTTATACATTGGGAAATGTCTATACTCTGAGAATTGGGAAAAAGTATCTAAACAAAACATATATATCTAGGGATAGAATGACATTGTTTAACCTTAAATATTCATCTCTACTCTTAATGCAAATTATTTGATGTAGCTTGCTAAGGGATTAGGAGTGAAATTAGATAATTTAGGCTCTTTCATATGAGAGATCATGGTTAGAGTAAATTAGAGGATGAAGATAATATATAAAATAATATTAAATAATGAAAAATCATTAACATTGTATCAAGATTAATTTCGGTAGGCTGAACACCCAACATATTTCATAATCCTGCATCAACCTTCAATCAATTCTCCAAGTATTTGTCTTTCTTATCTGACTCTTAATATATTTTGCTGTTTATTTTATTCCGCATTTATATTTACATATGTTATCACTTGAAAACCCCAAAAATTTATTCTTTTAATTGCTTAAAATTAGACATATACAAATTCTGAGTATAATCAAAGTTCATGTGGACTTGACACTCGATCTTACCGTTTTATTTACTGCTTGGACAAATTGGTACGCTTGTCAAAGACTTAACAAAATTGTATTAGAGAAATTGAGCATAAAAAATTTTAAGTTCTTCACAAAGGGGGTTTAATTTATTAATTTTGACATTAAATTGCAATTTGAGGCCGCCCTTTAAATTTTGATCCACAATTTTCATCGTCTTATTTTTTTCACAACTTTAGTCCTCATATTTTTTAAAAATCCACAATTGTTGTTTAACCTTCAATTTTAAATACATTTTTTCATTTTATTTTAATTAATGAAAATAATTTTAATGGTATATTAAATAAATATGTTAGATCTAAGGTTCAAAGAAAACAAAATAAAAGAAATCAAACATATACAAAATTAAGGATTGAACCTAAATTGCTGGTTTCTAAAATGTGGTTAGTAAAATAGGAACAAAAAAAAAAGATGACCAAAATTGTGGATCAAGGAGTTAATAGAGAATAAGAATTAGAATTTAGAACATATTTTTGGATAAATAGTCATTTTTGTCCCTGGATATATAAGACGCTAACAAATCTGTCTCTGAAAATGAAAATCCCAAAATTTTGTCCCTAAAAGTGAAAAAAGTGCGACAAATTTATACTTTCGTCCGTTATCGTTAATTGAAATAGTTTACGTGGCATATTCAAGGATGAATTTGTCAGTGCTTTATACATTCAGGGACGAATTTGTTAGCTCTCTACCCAAAATATAATTTAATCTTCATATTTTCCTTTTTTAATCATTCAAGTATAAAATTATAATAAACACTTAAAAATTAGAAAAACAAGCATAAGTTAAAACAAACATAATAATAAGTATAATATTCATTTGTTTGTTGCTGTAAAATTTCTATTGTAATGTTGGGTAAACACGTACCCTCAACTAGTCAAATGCGGAAACATAATCAATCAAACACGAGAGGAAACACAAACAATATGTTTTACGTGAAAAAACCTTCTTTCAATCTGGAGAGGAAAAACTCATGAGACATTGATCCAGAATCAAATATTCACTATAACAATAATGTGTTACAATGAATCAAATACACCAAAGTGGTGGTACACTCAACCTCCCCAACAATGGTGATAATCAAACTCTCCAATGGAAAGCACGAAGGTTTGCTCAAATGTTCTCTCAAATCTGGGGAATCTCTCACGCAGTCATATGTCAAACGGTGGAGGGCTCTCACGCTCTCTCAAATCTCAAGTTTGGTCTCTAGTCTAACCTAATTTCACCATTAACTAAGGTATTTATAATTGGTAATTAGAGTTAGAGTTTAGAACCCTCAAATGGGTTTGGGCCAGCATTGGAGGAGTAAGCTCAATCCAACATGTAACAACATTAGATAATGATAAAATCAAGTTGAATCTCATTTTTTTGCAAAGATTAATTTATTTAATGACTATGCATTTTAATTGGTTTGAGTCTCATATCTTACCCAAAATATGATATTCAAACAAAAATACACAACTGTAAGTTAATTCTTAAAAAAATGAGACCTAACTTAATTTTTTCATTATCTAATATTATTACAATATAAATTTCAAAGCAACATATAAATTATGCTTATTAATCAACATTGTGCTTATTATTATGTTTGCTTAACTTATGCTTGCTTTTCTAATTTTTAGGTTTTTATTATAATTTGATGCTTGTAATGTTTAAAGAAAGATAGATATGAATATTAAATTATATTTTAGGTAGAGAGATGACAAATTCGTTTTTGAATATTTAGAACGTTGACAAATTCGTTCCTAAATGTGTCACTTAGACTCTTTCAATTAATGGTAAGAGTCATAAATTAACAGAGGGACAAATTTGTCACACTTTTATCACTTTTAGGGACAAAAATTTGAATTTTCATCTTTCGATAACGAATTTGAATTTAAAAATTTGATTACCATTATGACTGCTACCACCTCAACTACCTTGATTGTCATTGTTGTTGACACTGCTATCATCATTGATGTACAACAACGATCATGGTTGCAAGGATGACTGTGGCAGCAATCATGGTAGTGACACAATAGTCATGGAGGAGGCAAGGTGATGGTGGTCATGGTGGTTGTGGTATGCGACAATAGTCAAGGCGACGATAACAACAATGACAATCATGCATGATAGTGGTTGTTATGGTGGAAGAAATTGTGATGATAAGATGATTAAGATATTTTAGAAATTGATAATTGAGATCTTTTATAGATTTATTTTTTGTTTGATAAATTTTTTAGATATTTGATAGTTATATTATATTTTAATTTGAATTTTTAAATGTATTAATCTCTTTTAATCTTAATGTGATGATTGTTATTAGTTGTTTCGTATTCCCATATAAGATTATGTTCCTAGTACTATTTATCTCTCTATATATGTAAATTAAAATGTTTAGATGCGATAATGCTATTAGAATAGTCATACTATTTTTTTCATCTAACACACCTTAACACCCCCTATTTTCCATTCCTAACCCATCCATTATCTCCCAAACTGTAATCCAACTTTAAAATGTGGATTTCATATCTCACATACCTTAACCCCAATCTAATATGTGATTAATGCTTAATTTGTATGTATTGTTGTTTGCACCTCTTTTTAATTACCTCTGTAGTAATTCGTGGTTTAGGGTTCACACCTCTATAATAAACTCAAGTTATTAGTTTAGGGTATGCCTCTATTTGTGTTATATGATAAAATATTTCACCAAATCTAACAGATTTTCCATGAAAATTTAACATAGGAACCTAATTATTAATTTAAACTTAATATAGGGACCCAATTAAAAAACAAAATATATGGACCTAATTAAAAAATTTATAGTAGTATGAGACCCTATAGACTATTTAACCTAAAAAATTAATATGATTTAAACTTAAAGATAATACTACAGTAATATCAATAATATTTGTTATTTAAAAAGTTATATGAATAGTATTTTAAAGATAATAGGATTTGTTAAAACTTAACATAGATTATAATTTAATTTGAAATTAAAGATAATACTATACACATGAAATAAATAATACAATTTAATCTAATTGAAAAATGATAGTAACTGTTAGAATTTAAAATTAAATATATTTTTGACAAAGTATACCCCATTCCATAATAATTCTTGTGTCAGAAAAAGGTGTTAGAAATAATTGTTATTTTAATTTTTAAATGTATCATTAATTATTTTTTACTTATATTTTTATAATATTGATGATAGACAATAAATTTATAAATTAATTAATGATAAATTTAATTTCTCAAAATTGTTAATCTATTTTATCTATTTGTTCATTTGTTTTGATATGTGTAAAAAAATCTAGAACCACAGTGTGGGACAGAAAGTATAAGCAAACATTAAAGATTGCAATTAAGTCACGAGTTGGCAAAATCACTTGGATTGAACGGAAAATGTTAAAAAATAAAGGTTGAAATGTGATTTTGATCTTTTAAATTTTATAAAGCAACCAGCTTCATACTTCTGCCATTTTCACATTAACATTGTTAATATTTTACATTTCAAATTTCTTAACATGGTTAAAAAGCGTCACAATATTTAAATTAATTATGCTATAATAAAATAGCAAAGTTAAATAATGTAACAATTTTTAATTGTCATTATAGAAATTTATGAAATGAAGAAATTGGTTTCTTATTAAAATGTAAAGGATCAAAACAAAAAATTTAAAACATAAAGCACTAAAGTGAGAATTACTAAAACCACAGAGGACTAAAATGATATACTTTTTTTTTAAAAAAATGGGTTAAAGTAGGAGTACATACAAATTAGTCGGACCGCTTGATAGAAGCCTATTGCCTAGTTTATATTGGGCTAAACCCAGACTCTTGTAGCAAATAAAATAGACAGTGGCTATTATTAAATCTTACTCCCTATAATTTAAAATAAGAAGAAAAATATTTTTTTTCCTCAAATATAAGAAAACTTCAACTGATTTTACTTTATTTAATGTCACTATCTTTAATATCTTTCATTTAATTGAGATTTTAGTTCTAATGACCATTTTTTATTCTTGATACTAGGTACTAATAAAAGGTAAGTTGAAGAAAAAAATAGTTTTTAATTAAGATTGGTGCAATTAAATATGGTTAATTATATTTCTTAATTAGCATGAATCAAATTTTTTTATATTTAAAACTGAAGGAAGTATTGATTAAAAATATCATATTTTAGCTTATTCAAAAAGTGTTTTAGTCTTAATACGTCGACTTTCTTTAATTAAATAAATATAGATATATTAATGCTTTATAAAGTACTAAAATCATATATTTATTTACTTTTTTTAAATACTAAGCATGCTGACTAACATAAAGAGTCAAGCTTTTAAGCCCTATTTAGAGACCTGATTACAAAATAACATTTTAAATAAATTATTATGAAAGTTGAATTAGACCTAATAAATAAGCATATATCATATAAATAAGTTATTAGATTCAGCTATATTATATATATTTCTCAAAGAAAATCAATTGTTATAAAGTTTAAGCTACTTTTTTCTACTTCAATCCCATGCCTTAAGTAGAAGCATAGTTGTAAGTCCGGTCATTGACCTAGTTGAGATAGTGGGTCATTGATCTGACTGGTGGATCAGTAATTGACTTGGTTTGACTCAGTTTATATTAAAAAAATTAAAATTATATTATATATATATATAATTAACATTATTTGATTAAGAAAAATTTATCCATAATTCTATACTTTAAAATTCAAAATAAAAATTGAAGTATTAAAGTTAATAATACAAGTAAAGTATTTTAAAAATAAAAAAGACATAAAAAGTAACTACCTAAATAAAAAATGCAAAAGCTCATTCGAAAAATTATATGGAAACTGCAGAAAGCAAAAAAAATGGCGCAGAAAGTAAATCAGGCCCAAATCAGAAAAAGTGAAAATACCCTATGGTATATATACTTCTTTTCTCCCCTTGATGCCGCTTCCTCACCTTCCTGCACCTTCTCGCGCCTTCCTCACCTTCCTGCACCTTCCTTTTCTTCCATTTGAATGCTTATTTAGTAGATATTAGTTTTTATTTCTATTACCATTCTTATGAGTCATTTTCATCCAAACGCAAGCTCGAAGATCTGCAACCCAAAAACACCAAATCTAGTGCCAACTCCATGTTCGACGCTGATAACACCATCGTTTCCCTCAAGACCGATAACAAGCATCGCCGCCTCGACGCGCTGTTTTGTGAGTCCGAAACTTTTTTTTTTTCACCAACCCGGTCCGGGTCCTAAAAATCGGTCGGATTTCCGGTTCTTCTTAAAACCGTTCGATTTTCTCCGGGCCAAACCGAGCTACATGCATGGCTGGTTCATTAGCCAACTCGATCCGATTGATGCTCCGATTCTTGATCTAACCGGTTCAACTGGCCGATTCGAACCGATTTTCACAACTTTGAGTAGAAGTAACGATTTTAATTTTCATATATTTATTTTGTTGTACATAGAAGAGTTTTTTCCTTTTGACACATTAATCAATTAGGCTATTTAGGATAATATAATTTAACTATTTTTTTAAATATAATATACTTTTAAATAGATTAACATGTCAAATTAGACTTAGAAAAAAGTCAAACTTTAAAAAAAGCATGACAAGTAAGTAGTCAGATATTGAGTTTTATTAATTTTTAAGTAAAGTGTTATTCAACTTAATCTATTTATATCCTTGGGTTAGAGTGACGCTTATGCTCTTATTTAACACTGTTTTCTTATAAACAAAGGATATACAGGTCCACAAGTCCGAATTTGACGTGACACATGTACAAATACAGCTCCATAACTCCATACCTTAATATGATATGTGTTTATTAGTATTTTTTTGGAAAAGACGGAGATAATATTTATTATTGAAACTATTAATATACTTTTTCACCATTCAATTGATAATATATTTAAGGTAAAATAATCTATTTGTTCTCTTATATTTATTTTTTAGCATTCAGTTTAATACTTTATCTTCTTCTTTTTTTTTAAAAAAAAAGGAAGGTATTTTTTCTTATAAAATATTCATTTTAATCTTTAATCTTAATTATAAGGTTTGAAATGGTCTTTAACGTTAACACTTACCATCCACTCTTTTCTTTACTCCGTTTGTTGTGTATCTATCATTATATTTTTCTCAAAATCAAACATTTCAAGTCTTTTTGCCCAAATTCTAGCCCAAGATCCAAACCCATGAGGAAGAATGAGTCTTCCAACGTTAATGTTTCGATGAAGTCACGCCTATGAAACAGTGTTAGACATGTGCTTTGGTGAACGAGCATCTCCATTTTGGGCTCAAGCCAACAACATGGGAAGGACCATTGCGTCTGCGATCTCCTTCTCATGATCACCAATGCCAAGAAGCTCGCGGTGAGATTCTCGACCACTGTTGACTCCGATCTCTCACTGTCTGTGCCCGCAAGAATCTCTCCCTTTTTGGAACTATCATAACGTGAGAGGGATTTGTGATTTAGGGTTATGATTTGTGATTTGTGGTTCTTGAATTGTCTATGCTTCTTGATGTTTTTCTTTCTTGAGTTTATAGAATGAAGATGTTTAGAAAATTAAAAAAAAAATGTATTGTCAGACAATTTGTAACCTCCAATCAATATTTTTATATTATTAATTGTGTTAAGTTTACCTAATGGGATGACTAATTTAAACCGTTTAATTAAGATAAATAATGAAAGTAAATTTTTTAAAAGATAAAGTATTAAACTAAAAAAAAATTAAGAGACCAAATAAATTATTTGGCCTATATTTAAAAGTGCAACTTTATTGTTATAGACCTGATCAAAAGAAAAACTTTATTGTTATAACTTTATAAGATCAACAACTTATATTATTAACATGGATAGATGTAAAATATGAATTGTAGAAGTTAAACAAAATCTAAACTAATAAACTGAATATTTGAATTGAGACACGTACCTCAAGATATGTGCAGATATGATGTCAAGAAGGTCAAGAATTTAGATACAACCTTATTGTTGCGAATCACCATATTAATGGAATGCTGTGGACATGAAATTTTAAAGAATGAAAATGTTGATGAGAGATAGGAAAAATAAAAGTTTGATGAGAGAATAAGTATATGTATCGCTAAACGAAAGAATAAAACTTAAAGAGGAAGTTCATCTTTCCATAGTTCACACAAGTAAGGAATTGATAAAGATGCAGCTTATTCCTTAATTTTATGGGGGTTCATGATGAATAAGAATAAATTCTTTCTCAACTCTGTTACGTTTGTGCTTTGGGCCCGGTACTCACACGTTATCATGTGAGAAATATATACAAGAAACGATGACAAAAGGCGTGATTTTTATAAGAAACTTCTTTTATATTATATATATATATATATATATATATTAATAAATCAGATGGAATTATATTAATAAATTGATGTTTAAAATGTACTTTACATCAGTTTTAAGAGGGACAGATGCAAACAGGTCAATTACTTCTTTTTTTTTTGTCAATTATTTCTACATTGATTGGTTCAAGAATCAATATACAAGTTAATATTTAACATCGGTTAATAATCTTATATAATCAATATTAAAAGTCATATTTTTTAAGTAATGATGACATTAATTATGTTCTAATAAGTGAAACCCAATTCAGTTTTGATATAAATAAAGACACTTAGAAAATCACCATTTCAAAGAGACTTTAATCCTCAACTTAGAAGAAATTTGACAAACATATATACGCCCACATAATGAGGGTGTTTTATTTATATAGGAATATATTTTGAGATGAACTGATATAGAAAATGTAGTGTCCAAGATTTTTTGAAAAATATTCGCATGTTTTAAGACTAGTATGTCGTAGTTGTTTTTCGAATAAGGGGTGATCCACTGCTTTGAGTGTAGCCCATTAATTATGCAATTTATATTGTGGTTTTGAGTCCATTTTACTCTACTTAAGCCTTTGGACTTATTTATTTATTGAAAGAAAATAAGATTTTCTTATGTTTTGAACTTCTAAATGGGGTCGATCTTTCTTATAAAATTAATGTTGAGATTGAAAAACATCCAAATTAAATTGAATAACTGTAATGGAAAATATATATATTCACATATTATAATATTCTTATGTCAGAGTATATTTTTTGGTTCAAGTGTGAGCTCTACTTAGAGTGTACGGAGCAAACTCATCATGCAATTTTTATTGTGGATTTCGGTTCATTTACTCTACTTCGACATCCGGGCTTATATTATATTCTTGAAAAATATTTACTTATTCTAAGACTATTACGTCATAGTTGCTTTTTGGCCAAGGTCTGATCCTTTGCTTTGGGTTTAGTCAATTCATCATGCAAAATTTATTGTGGATTTTGGTAATTTATTTACTCTACTTAAACCTTTGGACTTGTATTATATGCTTGGAAAATATTCGCCTATCCTAAGACTATTTTTAATGTAAAAAACTTGTATTCAATTCTAATTGTATATAAACAAATTTTGAGGCAGAAGAACGCAAATAATACAATTTAAATAAGAAATTATGAAAAAGGGGCAGTTTTGAAACTAATTACGGATCTGGGGCAGTGGGTCACGCCCAGAAGAGGGCATGACCCCCTGTATATATCCCCCCCACGTTGCACTGCGCACTCATTTCCAGCTTTCCGCTTCTCTCTAAAAGTTTTTCTCTGCCTTCTCTCTAAAAAGTTCTCTGACTTCTCTCTAGAAGCGCTCTGGGTTCTCTCTAAAAGTTCAGAGGCATCAGCTTTCTTCGGTTTTCAGCAACGAAGCTCTGCGAACAAGTAAGTTAATTTTTTTTTTAATTCTGCTTGATATTTAATTTATGATTTTGTTGATTTAAGTTAGTTAATTTTTTGATTATTA
>PYAF01004755.1:173949-185510 GCA_007407185.1 Glycine tomentella | reverse complement strand
AAACCTAAAACATACGTTGTCTACCATAAACCCTAACAACAATACACCTAAACCATAACAAGTATTCACTAAAACCTAAGCGTGTACCCTAAACCCTAACCAGTCTACCATAACCTAAACTAAGCTATACTACACTAAATCCTAAGCAGAATTAAAAAAAAAATTAACTTACTTGTTCGCAGAGCTTCGTTGCTGAAAATCGAAGAAAACTGATGCCTCTGAACTTTTAGAGAGAACCCAGAGCGCTTCTAGAGAGAAGTCAGAGAACTTTTTAGAGAGAATTCTGGCAGAGAGAACCTTTTAGAGAGAAGCGGAAAGCTGGAAATGAGTGCGCAGTGCGACGCGGGGGGGATATATACAGGGGGTCATGCCCCCTTCTGGGCGTGACCCACTGCCCCAGATCCGTAATTAGTTTTAAAACTGCCCCTTTTTCGTAATTTCTTATTTAAATTGTATTATTTGCGTTCTTTTGCCCAAATTTTGAATTGAGGATAATCATACACCACAAATAAGATTAGATTCTAATTTAATACATACTATTCTTCTAACTAAAAATATTCTTAACAAAACTAACAAATTAACCGTTTGTAAATAAAAAAATATTAATTTAATGATACAAGTTTTTATTATTTTAGTATTATAGCTAAAAAAAAGTATTATAGTTTAATGCTTATAACTCGGTATGTTTGACTAAAACGTTATTTTTAATACATGGTATTTATTTTTATTTACTAAAAATTGCTAAGATATATAATTTTAAGGTGCATATTTTAAAATTCTTAAAACATTCGCAACCTACGAATTCATCGAACTTCTTTAGTTATTAAGCGGTTTGCTCATATATTCTAGACATCATCAGGTGAAAAATATTAAAAAATAAAAAAAGCATGTAGCGTTGAAAAGGATAGATTACTAGTGGATAAAAAATAAATTAAAAATCCTGTAGAGATAAAGGTGAACTTCCAACAAATTAAATAAATTAACTATGGAGTTGGGTAGGACGATGCAATCATATTTTTATTCCACCTCTTGATTTCCGACAGAAAGCTCCAAAACATGTTTCATTCTTGTGCCTTGACGCAAAGCCTTGACATTTCTATGTTTCTAAAATTTCAAGACGTCCCCTTGTTTGTATCTAAATGTTTGATGTTTGATACCATATTCTCATACGCTGAAAATAACAACATTTTTCTTAGTTTTAATCTCAACAAGGTTTTGTTGCTCTAAAATATATAAATTCAACATCCTGCAAAGCAAGAATTCCCTAACAAAACGGAGTCAAGCAAAGTGTCCTTAATTTGATCATTAAGGAATAACGATGAGTGGCAAAAGCAGCTTCCTTGTTTGCTTTTCCTTTGGGGACATTTTTCCTCTTTCCACTCAACCTCACACGTCAGTGCTGAAAGTTAGTACTCATTTTTCTCACTTTCTTTTTCTTTCTAACGTTTGGAAGAATTTATTTACAGTTTAGTTAAATTGATCTTGTAACATAAAACACTTTATTTCAATAAGGTGCTCAAGATAACTTATGGAAACACGCTACAAATTAATTATCTGAAAATGGTTTAACCTTATTTCCTCTGGGACTATAAAAACGGCTTATACATAAATATCTACATTCATGAACTATATTTCCTTATTCTTCATTTTGATGATTATTTCTTGTAGAAAATTCCTCAGCTCCAAATTAAAGAAACTTGCCTTTTGGTGTATCTCATTTCAGATACAACTGAATCGAGGAAAATGCAAATCTAAGCCCATTCAAAAGTTGGAGGAGCGCTTAGTTTTGCATAAATTAATAATTAACACTGTAATCAGCTAATAATAATGCATATTATTAATTTCAACATATATATAAGTGGTATTAAATTACAATGATATAATCATGACAACTATTACATTATTTTTATAATTTGATATAAAATATAATTTTTATTTATCCAACCATTAAATTATATTTACATATTATTAAGACCGTCTATGTTCAATTGAATAATAATAAAAAGATAATCAAATAATTTATATTTTAATATATTTTGAAATATTTATATTAAATCTATTTTAGTATATATATATATATATATATATATATATACGAGATAATAAATAATTTTTGAATAATATAAAATTTGATATATTATAAAAAGACTTTCAATGCAACAATAAATTTACACCAAATATTATCCATTTAAAAACTATAAAATAAACAAATAATTATTAAAATTACACCCTATAATTTTATCATTCCTAATGTCTATATATATATATATATATATATATGTGTGTAAACTGGATGGTTTGTAGACATAAGCACCTCTCATATCAGCCACTTTTGCAACAATGGTTGCAAAGCTCGCACTTTAGACTTCGGAACCAAACAAAACGTCTCGTATTTCAGGAATGTCATTAGCATGGCCTGTGCTGCTACTCAGCGTTACTGTAATTAACAAGTTTAACACTTACAGTAAATATTTTAAACATCACAAAATCTAAATATGATTCTTCCTCTGTGTTTTCACAAACCACATAATGATTATTTAAATAATATAATTAATTATTATAATTGTTAAATACAAACATATAATATAACTAAATTGTAAGAATAATATATTATTGGTCAAATAAAATTATAAATAATGTAAATAAAATGAATAAATGAGTAGACATTACAGTGATGATATAAATGAATATAGAGTTGATTAAGTTTTTATATATTCTCAACTTTTTTAGATTCTAATTTTTAGACCCTCAAAATTTTTATACAACTTTTAGTCTTTCATTAATTTTATATAAGCAATTTTAATACTTTTGTGTAATAAAACTTCCGAATATCACTTTTGCAACCGCTCATGACCAAATTTGGAGAAGAATAAATGGTTTCATCTTCAACAACATATCACCTGTGTTTGGGATAAAATAAGAATTAAGTTCTTAACTATGGTTTCAACTTTTAAACACAAGAGGTGCTGTTATTAAGGACCATCAAGGGGCTTTCGATGTTGCATTCTCTAACGCTTAACTTGTCTGTTACAAAAGTTTTTAGATTAACAAATTTTTGTTTTCATGAAATTAAAAAATCTTTAAACTTATGTTTTTCAAGACATGCATGCAATTGAAAAGCATTTCGCTTTTTTCGTTTCTATGCATTATCTTATGGCATTTGTTGCACCAACAATACGTACGAAGAGGCTAGAAAACATACACATGGAGAAATTAAACAAGAGCTTGGATGTATTCTGTAACACCCCGGACGTGTTATCATTAATAATATCATAAACGCGCTATTAGCGTTATCTGAACGCAGTGCAGAAATGATAGAATCATTTTTCTTGATTACATTATGCATGGAATACAAAACACACATCAAACATCAATAGCAAGCCCCTGAGATCCAGTTAACACAATATGGAAAAATAGGCAGATACAAAACCAAACATAAAAGAACAGGAGGAAACATAACTCATATACATCACATAATCTGTACATACAACTTATAATTCTATCACATCTGTGGTTATACAATATAAATATGTACAGACAACGGGTGTGCACTCACACCCTCTACTTATACAGAATACAAGACAGAGATCAAAAGAAAAGAGACTCTTCTAGTCTTCATCTGCAGCCCATGACCACTCCACCACCCTCAGCTAGGGCCTCCTGCCCTGTGGTAACTTCTCCATCTAAAAGTACCTGAAAATCACAAACCCCACACAGGGTGAGACAAACGTCTCAGTAAGCTCAGGGTCCTGGGAGATCCTCCCTTACCCTGGTTCACCACCAAGCACAAACACTTATAACAAAACATATTTGGGCCTAGGACATCATCCTGGCCGTCACACATTCCCCAGCTCTCTGGGTACTAACTGGATGCTCTCAGCATCAGAGGTCTCTCACCTCATACTGGCTCTCAAGCCTTACCAGACTTGCCTCACACAGTCGAGCCGTAACCATGGCATCTCCACATGTATTGGCTCTTACAGCCGTCTCATAGAGATCTCACCGAGGTACCTAATCTAAGTGTCAACCACTGGACACTTCTCATACCAGGGAGGCACTGCCTCCTGAACCATATAAACCATGCCTGAGGACTCTCACTCAGGACTTTACTCATCCATATATGACTCATCTAAGAGGCTCTAGGCTCTCATCCCCTCGAGAAGCCCTCTCTTAGAGATATAACATATCTGTCTGTTATCTGGTCTCACCAGGACTTTCATAACACATGTCTGGGCAAGAACATCCATAAATGGACAATCACCTCCAGGACTTTCCACAACACGTGCCTGAGGAGTCAATCCACACAGGGAGCACCATCCATCAGGACTTCCATCTCAGCTGCCTGGGGAGTCATCCACAACGGGAGCACCGTCCACCAGGACTTCCTCTGCCTGAGGAGTCATCCACAACGGGAGCACCGTCCCACAGGACTAACAATCACATGCCTAAGAGAGATCATCTCACACCGGAGGCACTCAATCTCTTAGGACTTCCAAATACCGGCCTGAGGATACCCACTCAGGACTTCATCATCATTGCCTAAGGAGGAACATCAATATCTCTGCCTAAGGAGGAACATCCATGTAGGGCAATTCATCCTTAGGACTTTAGTGGAGAGCAGTGGCACCTCCCATGAAATCTCAGCTATCCCAGGGAGTCCTCAAACTCTTCTTCTGGCTAGGGAACCTCATCTAGCCCGATACTAGTCCAGTATCCTATAGGTTACAGCAATGACCATTCTCATGGTCTTCATCTCAATCACAGAACACTCTCACAGTGTTCCTCAATCCAAAAGGCCTAAGGCCTCACACCTGAAGCCACAGGTGTCCAAATACCCTCACACCATCTCGGTGTCTAGCCTAGGGTTCATCAACCTTCATATATCTAGAATAGTCTGAGTATCACTCCAAGCACCGTCCATCTAGCCCCTCAGGCTCACAAACACGTAAATATCAAAACAGGCCACACTGGCCTTTCATTCCATAGCATGCACATTATATATATAAACAAACATGGCATGCAGTCATCACCCACTTGGGTGGCAAGCAAGAGAAAGGGCTAATCCCCAAAACGATGAGCTTACCTGGTACGTGGTGCCTGCAGTTCCAACCTCTGAACAGTGGTCTGCTTCACTGACACCTCGTGTCAAGCTTTATTAAGGCAATCAAACACATATCACAGACCATTCAAGCACATAAACAACCATAAGTTCATCAGACAGTCCTCAACTATCTCTGAGAAAGGAACCTCAGTCATTTCTATCAACCCAAGTCATCTGACTTAAAGGTTCAACAGGCTTATCCACACAAGCCATATATCACTAATTATTCAACTTAACCAAAACGATTATTTTAACACATATTCACCGTTTATTTAGCCTCTTGAACATCTTTTGTAAAAGCACTTTGACTCATATATCTCATATTACCTTCCATTTTATGAATATTCTTCCTACTCATGCATATCACAGGGTCAAAATCAAACTTCATCAGAATTCATGTTTCAAGGTTCCATATTTATCAGAACAACCTCCTGAGCATACTTTTCTAAAGAATCAAAGCCTAATTTCAGCTTCAACACAAATGGGTTACTATTCATCCCATTACCAATTTCACAAATCAATCGGTAAAAGTTAAGTTTCTTACCTCAAAACAGTCGTGGAAGGCTAGAGGATCGCATCTCCAAGCTTCAGCGTCCTTGAATCGCCTTCTTTCTCCTCAAAATCCAAACTTTGTCAAATTCCCTAGAGAACTGGACCTCTCTGTTTGATGGTTTTCAGAGAAAAGTGATGATCGAATCTAGCTCATTGAGTAGTTCCTTTCAACTTTCATGTTGGGTGTGAAGGGTTTTGATCAACGGTTGAGTGTTTAAGAAGCTCCTCTAGTTCATCAATGGCAGAAACAGAAAAAAAAGAAAAAGGAACGAGAGAGAAGCTAAGGAAGAGAGAGAAAGAGAGGCTGTTATATATTCAGCATTTTGTTACAGATAATATTATATTAATCACCGTTCTTTTTTCCTTTCCTAATTTGTGTAAAGCCTGTCATGATGTTCAAATTAAAATACCTAACTTTTATACCCATGTTGGTACGTAAGGTGTTCTGTTCTGTATTGGACTCTGATGACTGCTCAATTTACTTGGGAGGATTTCAGGGATTTCAAAATATTTGATTAAATCACAAGTTGGAAAGCGGCTAATAGATTGTTTGCCAAGGTGACGTGCTTTGCATAAAGACCTATATGGTTTCATTACATAAATATCTTAACAATCAACCTTTCAAGTTAATCTTTAAATCGCAAACAATGTATTTGTTTAAGTGTAATATTGGTACTTTCATCTGTAAATGCTACAAATTGATTAAATTTACATTATGGTTTTACTGTTTCTAGTACCAAAAGCAAGTTCAGAGTTTATAACAATGCTGCTAGAAATATTTTTGCAATGAATAAGGCAAATAATTCAAGCTTAGCATTAAGTCTTAACAACACAACACGCACATGAAAGTAACTGGTTTGCATTAACACACTACTTGATAGGTAAATGGCAACAAACTTGAACAATCCTTGAGCTTTCAAGAGCATGAAGCAAAAGACAAATTGAAGTTGTTTTCTGGATCAAGAAGTCCTAGCATCAACAAGACTGGGAGTGAGTTGCACATTTGAAATCACTAAATTAACTCAGATGCGTGCATGACCTGAAATCTCTTTGTTTTTGTGCATACAAATCAATCATATACATGTCGTACTTTTGATACATTTTTGTTAATTATCAGATGAAAATTTGAGATAAGAGACTTAATTTGAAGAATAATTCGCAAAAACATAAGAATTAATGCAAGCAATTACAATCAAGGAGACTGAAAGTGCATAGGGAACGAAAGTTCTAAAATAATTTTTTATTAGGAAGAAATGATGTTGCAATGCTTGACAAAGCTTATTTGCAAAGAAGCACAAGTTGGCCACAAACTCTTATATGCAGCCACTGTCGAATATTTCTTGATAAAAAAAATATTAGTTCAATAATATTATTATATTTGATGTTGCTGACTATAAGAGGCCATGGGTTGTAGGATGATTTGTATAAATAAGTGAAAAAGAATTGAGTTATTTGCTCTCCCATTCTGCTTCCATGTGTGCATGAGTTAAGTGAAAAATAATTTGAGTATTATTATGGTGTAGTTTAACATACATATCTTACATTTTCTAACATTTTTATTATTAGAGGGGAGATGTGGTTGGGAAAGGGGAACTTAAGGGTAAATGGAGAAGGAAGTAGAGAGAAGTGGTATGTTGGAATCTCTCAAATATATATATATATATATATATATATATATATATATATATATATATTTTAAATTATCAAACTGACTTTGGTTTATAAAAATACATTTTTTTACTAGACTAAAAAAGTCACAATGAACATAATAATAGTCATTTTCTTTAATTTAAAAAAATGTCATATTAATTTCAAATATGACTATGACTAGTATTACCTCTTTCTACAATACTAATTTAAATAGGCTCAAATATTATCTACATAATCCTGTTGTCTATTGCTAAAAAAATTTAAAAGAAAAGACTAAAATATGTTTGTTCCTTAATAAACATTTGATATTTGTTATTTTAATAAATTTTTATTTTATATTGAGTCTTTAATAAAATAATAATTTTATTTTTGATTTTTAACACCTTTTTTTCTTCTTGATAAAAAAATTCATTTGTAATTATTTGATACTAAAACAAAATTTATTAATTTATCAAAAAATAAATACAGAATTAATTTACTAATAACTAAAATAAAATATCAAGGATAAAAAATAAAATTATTCTTTTATTAAGAATTCAATATAAATTAAGAATTTATTTGAAGATAAACTTAAGAAATAAATATTTATTAGAAATAAAACATTTAAATGAAAGAAAAATGTTACCTGCTAAATCAGTTGGGCGATAACTTCAAGCACTTTTGACAGAACGTAATACCATTTTGTCTAATCAGAGCTGCATTGTCCACTCCATTCCATTTCTTCTTCTTTTTAAATGTGTTAACAAATTAAGAACAAGCCCACCATTAGTTGTATCTAGAATGAACTTCCTCAAGATTGAATGCAATTGCATAAGTTGCAGAATGAAAAAAGCAAGAGTATAAAATTAGACCAACTATTTCTATTATTAAAGCCTTATGAGAGGACTTTGTCATCGAGCAGAGTTTAACATAGAACTTCATGATAAAATAATATTTAACTTTACAATGTGATCGAAGGCATAAAAGTTGTGCCTGGAAAAAGGACATGAGAGTTTTACCTGGGTATAGATATAAACTTGGAGCATATTTAGGACAATCTGTTATAGTCTGTTCAACTTGATCTGTTAACTTAAATCCATGGTGAATCTCTTTGAAATTTGGCAAACTTGTGAATGTTATATATGTCAAGTTGCATAACAGTACTTGTTCTCCATCCTTGCCAGTTCCTTCTTGACCATCATCACCAGCTTCATGCTCAAAAGCAAAAACCTTCTCTAATTGAGAGCACTCTTCTATATCCAATTCAACCAGACTGGGGAAATGACCAGCCGCAAAATTATAAAAAAGGCGTTTCAACTTGTTGCAGTTGTGAACGTCAATCCACTCCAAATTTGGGAAGCACACTTGTTGGGAACAAGTATATAGGCATTTGAGTTCTTGTGCATCACCTGAATCAAATATGTGCTCCAATTCCTCACAATTAGTTATTCTCAATGTGTTCAGCATTGGTAAGCTTCTAAGAATGGTAGGGGAAAAGATGGTTTTCAATTTTGGACATCCATTCACATAAATCATGCCAAGCATCTGGAGGCTTAGAAAATTTGTGGGACCCTTCCATATGAACTTAAGCTCAGGTAGATCAAATAAGGTGAGATCAACTAGTCCCATGTTCAAGGGAACTAATTCTCTAATGCTTCCAGGTTCGCTGATTTGGAATTGGAAAATACCTTTTACTCCAACAATATCATTCAAATTAAGGTATTTAAGTTTGAGGACATCTTTGAGTTCGGGGGCAATCATTTGATCGTTCAATTGGTTGAACATGGTGGCAATCAACCATAGTATTTCCTTCTCCTATATACAAATTAAGACAATTCACTGTTAGTCTATTACATGTGATAATTCAATTTGTTGGAATTTCCAAATTAAACCAAAGATAGAACATACCAGTAAACACGAACACTTTTTTAGTATAAGGGCACAAGTTGTTTAAAACGAAAGTAGCTATCAGACTTTTAAAAAAAATGTAAAATGTACTAACTATATGTAGTAATTTTTTTTTATAATTTACAATATCTTTTCTATCATTCAGAAAAACAACAACAAAGCAAAAATACTAAGGTCTCACATGGAGAGTGATACCGGAACGAAGAGCCAGATTAAGGTCTCAAATAGAGATCCGCACAATTATTCCCCTCTCTAAAAATGTGAATTATAGAGAGATTCCACTCCCTAGCAGATTAAGGGAGCATAAGTATGAAAGGGAGATACTCCCAGCTGCTATGAGGTCCAAAACTAGCTCTAAGTCAGTTTAAATAAAAGTTGAAGCATTGATATGTCAATTATATATCCAGTCATTTTAAAAAAAAAAACATAAATGATTAAAAAAATATTAAAGCTGGAATAGATCAAGTAGTTTACTAAATTAAAAAATTTGTGTTCATAGCCATGAAAGGTTAATTCATATATGTTCATAAGTCACGGTTCAGCTAAACCCCTCAAAATGCAATGAATTAACTGACAATAACTATTTTTTAATTAACCAAACACATTTATTTATGTGATATTAAAGAAATCTTCATATTCAAATTAAATAATATATTACCATTGGAGTTTTGTCTGGCTGCAGATTTGAATCAATCACCACCATATGCAGAAAAAAATTTGACAATCTTGGACAATCTTTGCAGATTAACTTTTCCAAATTTGGAAAGCGTGGACAACAATAATTTGGCCAAATACCAACCAGATTCGGTAATGACTCTAAATGGAGCTCACCCAAATTGAGCAAATTGATGTCAACTTTAGTCCGACGGTGACTCTGGTGTTGGTACACTGAAAGATTATGCTCCTTTTCACTGCCAAATACATACTTCAACACATTACAGTCTTGAATGTTCATCTGTTCCAAACTTACTAGCCCTGCAGCAAAACACACAGGGAATATATATTCCAAACTGTGACATCGATAAATAGTGAGTGTCCTTAATTTTGGGAGCATGAAAGAGGTATGACTTTGACTGCTAACATAATCAACATTCCCTTCTTCCGCTACTTCTATTATGTGCTTCAATTCAGAGCAGTAAGATATTGACAAAACCTCTAGCAGCTCTAGAGTTTGGACAATGGATGGCTTGAAGAGAGAAATTAGCATCGGGCAATTTCCTATTGTCAAGAACTTGAGATGGCATAGCTTTGAGTTCTTGGGAAAGGAAATATTGTACAATTGTCTACAATACTCTATAGTTAGCTCTTCTAAATTTTTGAGAGAGCATCTGGAAGAGGGGTCATGAAACACTTCTTCAAGGTTATCCAAGAAAGACAACCTTAAAATGACTAGGCTGGAGAACGCATCTTCAGTTTGCAGCATATCAACATAACTACTATCAAAGAGGCATTCTATCTCTTGACAATATTCCAACTTTAGGAAAATCAACTGACTCATGCCTTGTGGATCCATGGATGGAATTACATTTTTGTAACCTCCCATAAGGTGCATCAAAACAAGGTACTCTGCTTTTTGAAAGTCGTCCTTGATTGGTAATGATATAAAACTTTGAACAGAGGCATTAAAACCATCTATGCATAAAGCTCTAGTTGGTCTATGTTCTTCCAACATGTCAGTTGGCAGGAGCCAGTGGTACATTTTATAAATTAAAATATACCTCTCTAATCTTGAGAAAGAGATATTATGTGGACATTCCTGATATACATATGAATTTATATACAAATACAATTCATTCAGCTGTAAACATCTTCCTATAACCTCGTAAGCATTATCTTCCTGAATTAAACAATTGAACAAATCCAGAAGCTTCAATTTCTTTAATGACGCAATTCCATTTGGCAATTCTTTTAAAGAAGAACCACGCAAGTCAAGAATCTCAAGTGCTTGTAGGCTTTCCAAAATGGAGATGTCACCTAATGCAAAGCCTCTCAAGCATAGAGTACCAAGATTTTTTAATGACTTGATTGATTGTGGCAGTGACAAGGTGGGATATATCGTAAATTTATATGACTTCCATGACCCCCACTTATAGCTAGATGTTAAGAATGCCAGGATTTTAATCATTTTTAGCCTTTCAAAACAAGCATCTGATACTTCAAAGTCAACCTTGGGAGAATGAAACAAGAGAATTTCAAGTGATGGACAATTCAATAGATCATCATCAAGAAGCTTGCCATTTTTCAAATCCCATAAGGATATTGCCCTCTTATCTTTCACGGCTTCATCCTCTACCAACATTCTTGGATCCATTCCACTACTTGACAAAATTGCTTGACCCCTTTCAGATGCTATCCACAAGGCAACATCACG
>PYAF01004755.1:156315-173849 GCA_007407185.1 Glycine tomentella | reverse complement strand
TGAGGATGTTAACAGCTACACGCATCTCCCTCCTTGCTTTCTCCATTGTTCTTAGAGTCCTAGTTTGGTCCAGTCCCCTTCCAAATCGAAATAAATCTTCCAAATCAATTTCATGATCCTCTGGAAATATAGAACACAACAAGAACAAGGACTTGGCTAGTTGATTAGTCAAATTATCATAACTTAATTGAAGACAAGCGTAAGGGCTTCTTAAGCCTTTTGGAATATCCAGTGGTTCAGAATCTTCTAATCTTGACAGTGCTAACTCCCACTCATCAAAAGTTTTGCCCCTTAGTGTGCTTCCCACAGTCACAATTGCAATAGGCAATCCCTTACATTCATTAACAATTTTTCTTGCTACAACATTCAAAGCATCTTGGGAGTCATCAGTTATGTTTGCATACAATGTGAACAAAGTCCAAGCTTCCTCGTCAGTTAAGAGATTGAGCTCAATTATTGTTTGGCATTCCATGGAAATGCATACTTCTCTATTCCGAGTGGTAAAGAGTACTCCACACCCCTTATTATTTTCATTGAATGGAATACCTATAGCCTCAAATTCTAGCTTTTCCCATACATCATCCAAGATTAGTAGAGTTGTTTCTTTCCTTAATCTCTCTGATAGTCTTTGTGCTCTACCTTCCTCTGATTCTTCCCCAAATTTCAAACCCAACTTATCAGCAATTTGCACTTGGATGCTTCTAATATTTAGATTTTGAGAGACTGTTGCCATGACAACCTTCTCAAAAAGTTTTAACTCCTCAACTTTCTTACCAACCTCTTTCGCCAAAGTAGTTTTTCCTGAGCCTCCTAGTCCAACTAGTCCAATCATGCAAACACTTTTATCCTTTAATGCATCCAAAAGCTTCTTATAAGTTGATTCTGTTGATTTGAAAAGAACAAAATCTTTGGATGAATAGTACTTCATGCCTGGAAGTTCAGCAATCTTAGAAAATCGCTCAAACTTGCTGTCGCGGTTGAGTTGAGCCATTTTCTCAATTTTTCTTGCTATTTTTTTTGTAAGAAAATATTGGCATTGCCTTCTAAAATAGCTCTTGCTTACATCCGAAATTTCTCCTTCCAGCATATGCACTTCTTCTAAGACTTTCTCAACATCTTCCAGCCACTTCTCAACTGATGGTTCAATTTTTTCTGTCCTCTTAATAGCTTCTTCAACTCGTTCCTTCACACTATTTCGGGTTAATTCCAAGTCTTCCTTGGCATTTGGAAGATTCCCAGAAATGTTGTTGAAACAACACAAGTATTGAGCATGGTGTAAAATTGGGCCCACTGTGTATTCTGCTAACTTTGCTACGATGGAAATAACGATCTCCCCCATTTGTAATTACACGATCCTAATCATGAATGAGTACATCACATTTTAGCTAAATATTATGTTATGCAAAGTAGGGAGTAGTTATGCAATTAAAGGAAAGAATAACGTAATAATATCTCTTACATACCTTTGATGGATGTTGTTGTATTTAAAAACGGAAGTGAAGGTAGCTGATGTTGCAGATTGGATACCTTTTTCGAACTATGGGCAAAAAAGTAGTATTAGCACTGTAAACACAGAACTACAATAGCATATGGTATGTCTACATGAAAATATGTATATAATAACATTTAGGATAAATTACACATTTGGTTTTTAAAATTCGGGTTGATCTCCATTAAAAAAAAGAACAATTTCGTCTTTTATCTTTTAAATTTGATTCAATTAAGTTCTTTAATTGGTTTAGAATTTAACGTTGTTAACAATGTTAACATAATATTGATGGTTAAAATCATCACATAACAATACTTACATGTCTATGTCTTGAAGTATTTCCACATGTGTGATTAAAAAGTAGCCATTTTTAGTTGCCACAATAATATTTAAAACTTAAAAAAAATGAAAATCCCTTTTGAGAAAAACATTAAAAATTTTGTATTTCATTTTTCTCGTATGATCTAGATCTCGTGAATCTTAAAATTGATTAAGGGTTTTGTTACCCTATGTGTTTCAATCAAGATAGTTGAAAATCAAATTATTTTGTTGAAACACGTGTAAGAATCGATTCTAAAACATGTTTAGCAACCCATGAAATCGGTTGCTATATTGGATTTTACGAAATCCAATTTGTTTCGGTCTATGCTTATGCAATTGATTGAGCAATCCAGGCCGCCTATCTTCCAAGAAACATATATATTAAAAAAAAATCGTTCCAATCAAGAATGGAAGAGAACAATTGGGTCGAGTTTCTAGGTTGGAGAAACTTATTTTCTTATGAACTTCAATCAAGGTATCCAATTTTTCAAAAATTTAGGCATTTAGATCAGAAGGCATCAATCTACAAAATCCTTAATCAATTTTAAGATTCAAGGAATCGTATTAAAGAAATTGAGCATGAAAAATTTTAAAGTTCTTCACAGAGGGGGTTTAATTTATTAATTTTGAGGGTAAATTGCAATTTGAGGCCCCCCTTTAAGTTTTAAAAACCATATTTTTTTCAAAAATTCTTCGTCTTATTTTTTTCACAACTTTAGTCTTCATATTTTTCTAAAATCCACACTTTTTGTTTAACCTTCAACTTTAAGTACATTTATTTATTTTTTATGTTTTAATTAATGAAAATAAATTTTTATGGTATATTAAATAAATATGTTAGATCTAAGGTTCAATTGAAACAAAATAAAAGAAATCAAACATATACAAAATTAAGGATTAAACCTAAATTACAGGTTTTCTAAAATGAGGTTAGTAAAATAGAAAAGAAAAAAAATGACCAAAATTGAGGATCAAGAGTTAATAGAGAATCAGAATTGGAATTTAGCATTTTTTGTGTGTAAATCATAGGTATCCTTCAATGGAAGCAATTCTGTTTGAACGGATCATTATCGAAAACAATATTCTCCTTTCAAGTATTAGTTACAGTTGCATTCCAAATATTATTGTGGTGACTAATAACTCCCACTTTTTCAATTTTGTGTGAATAAAAACGTCGAGGCGCATAAGTATTATTTTGTGGTAGTTTTCAAATGTCATTATGTTAATATTATTAATAATTTTAATTCTAACATGATAGAAGGACCTAATTGGACCAAATTCAAAAGATAAAGGATTAAATTAATTTTTTTAAAAGGATAAAAGACAAAACTGAATATAAAAATAAGTACAAAAAATGATGACAAGTGATATAAATATGCTACTTGCCTTTTAAAAAAATAGATGATAGAGATTAAAATATTTAAAAATTCAAATTAAAATCTAATATAACTATCAAATCTCTAAACTATTCACCAAATGAAAATCAAATCTATAAAAGATATCAATTATCATGTACTAAAATATCTCAATTATCACATCATTCTTGTTCAAGATTATTGTTAATTGATCACCATCTTAACCAACTGCTACCATCTCCACCGTCTTGATTGTCATTGTTGTTGTCACTGTTATTGCGTTATTGCGTGCAACAACGATCATGGTAGCAGTGATGACTATGACAACAATCATGGCGGTCAAGGCAACGATAGCAACAATGATAATCATGGTGGTGGCTGTAATGATGACAGTTGTGGTAATGATGAGTTGATTAAGATATTTTGAAAATTGGTAATTGAGATCTTTTATAGATTTATTTTTTACTTGATAAATATTTTAGATATTTGATAGTTATATTATATTTTAATTTGAATTTTTAAATATATTAATATCAATCGTCTACTATTTTTAATCTTGATCTGATGATTGTTATTAGGTCTTCTCTTCTCGTATTCTTACATAAAATGATATTCTTACATGAGTCGTACCATTTCTCTCTCTCTATATATAAGTTTAAATGTTTTGATGAGATAATGCTGTTACAGGATTCGTACTATCTTTTTTTTTTTTTTTTTCATCTAGCGTGTCTCCCAAACTGTAACCAACCCTAAAATGTGGATTTCGTATCTCCTACACCTTAACCCCAACTCTAATATGTGAATAATCCTTAATTTGTTTGTAATGTTATTCGCACCTCTGTACTTACCTACCTCCGTAGTAGTTCGTGATTTAGGGTTCACGCCTCTGTAATCAACCTAAAAATTTTGTAGTAGTATGAGACCCCATAGAATACTATAGCAATATCAATAATATTTGTTATTTAAAAAAGTAATATGAATAATATTTTAAAGATAATATGATTTGTTAAAACTTACATAAATTATAATTTAATTTGAATTTAAAGATAATACTATACTCATGAGTCATGAAAATAAATAATAAAATTTAATTTAATTGAAAAATTATGATAGTAACTGTTAGAATTTAAAATTAAACATATTTTCACACAGTATGGAATCACCAAGTATGCTCACATGGAGTCTTCGGTAAGAGCAACAGAGAGTGTTGATCGACATTGAAATAATCCATGTCCCAAGTCAAAGAAGGTTTTGTAAAATGGGAAAAAGATATGGAAGCGTCTTACTCGCTATTGGTGTTTCAAGCGTTGTTGTTCCGCAAGGGAGGATATTCTTTACAAATTAAAACTATTGTAGTACCAGATAAAAATGTTAATCGTGCTCGTATGACCAAAACAAAAAATTTAAAACATAAAGAACTAGAGTGAAGAAATACTATTGTAGATTTGTAGTAGCAGATAAAAATGTTAATCGTGCTAGTATGAAATTTATGAAATGACGAAATGGGTTCATTATCAAAACGTAAATGACCAAAACAAAAAATTTAAAACATGAAGAACTAGAGTGAGAATTACTAAAATCACAAGGGACCAAAATGATGCTTCTTAAATTACACTCTTGTAGAAAATAAATTAGACAATGACTATCATTAAATCTTACTCCCTTCAATTTCAAAATAAGAAAAAGAAAAATATTATTTTTTTCTCAAATTTAAGAAAATTCTAACTGATTTTACTTCATTTAATACGTTGAATTTCTTTAATTAAATAAATATAGATATATTAATTTTTTATAATGTACTAAAATCATATATTTATTTAATTTTTTAAATACTAGGCATGCTGATTAACATAAAGAGTCAAGCTTTTAAAACCTATTTAGAGGCCTGATTACAAAATAACATTTTAAATAAGTTATCATGAAAGTTGTATTAGACCTTATAAATAAGCATATATCATATAAACAAGTTATTAGATTCAGCTATATTATATTTTAAAAAAAAAATCAACTGTTATAAAGTTTAACCTACTTTTTCTACTTCAATCTCATGCCTTATACTCTTATTTAACAATTTTTTCTTATAAACAAAGGAGATATAGCTGCACAAGTCCAAATTTGAGTTTACAAATGTACAAATACAACTCCATATATACCTTAATATGATAATGTTCATTAGTATTTTTTGGAAAAGACGGAGATAGTATTTATTATTGAGACTGTTAATATACTTTTCATCATTCAAATAGTTGATAATATATTTAAGGTCAAATGATCTATTTAATTGCTCTCTTATCTTATTATTTTTATTGTTCAGTTTAATACTTTATCTTTTTTTAAAAAAAAAAAAGGAAGGTATTTTATCTTATAAAATGTTCATTTTAATCTTTCATATTAATTAAAAGGTTTTAAATGATCCTTAACGCTACCATCTACTCTTTTCTGCATTTTGTTTGTTGTGTATCTACCACTATTTTTTTTTTTTCTCAAATCAAACATTTCAAATCTTTTTGCCCAAATACTAGCCCAAGATCCAAACCCATGAGGAAGAATGAGTCTTCCAGCATCTACGTTTCGATGAACCCACACCTATGACACAATGTCAGACATGTGTTTTGGTGAACGAGACAACCTCCATTTTGGGCCCAAGCAGCAACGTGGGAAGGACCATTGCTCCTGCTATCTCCTTCTCATCATCACCAACGCCAGCAAGCTCACGGCGAGATGTTCGACCTCCCTCCACCACCGTCTACTCCGATCTCTCACACTGTCTGCGCCCACAAGAACCTCTCCCTTTTTGGAACCATCATAACATGAGATGGATTTGTGATTTAGGGTTGTGATTTGTGATTTGGGTTCTTGTTTTGTGATTTTTTACTTGTCTTGGTTTCTTGATGTTTTTCGTTCATGCGTTTATAGAAAGAAAATGTTTAGAAAGAAAAAAAAAATTATTTCCTTACAATATTTAACCGCCCATCAATATTTTTATATTATTACTTGTGTTAAGTTTAGGGATGATTAATTTAAACCTTTTAATTAAGATAAAGGATCAAAATAAATTTTTTAAAAGATAAAGTATTAAACTAAAAAAAATAAGAGACCAAATAAATTATTTGACCTATATTTTTTAAAAGTGTAACTTTATTGTTATAGACGTCAAAAGAAAAACCTTATTGTTATAACTTCATAAGATCAACAACTTATATTATTAACATGGATGTAAAACATGAATTGTAGAAGTTAAACAAAATCTAAACTAAACTGAGGATTTGAATTGAGATGCGTACCTCAAGATATGTGCAGATATATGAAGTCAAGAAGTCAAGAATTTAGATACAACCTTATTGCTGCGAATCACAATATTAATGGAATGATGTGGAGTTGCAATTTTAAAGAATGAAAATGTTGATGAGAGATAGGAAAGATCAAAGATAGATGAGTGAAGAAGTATGAAAATATGTATTGTTAAATGAAAGAATAAAACTTAAAGAGGAAGTTCATCCTTCCATAGTTCGCAAAGTAAGGAATTGATAAAGAAGAAGGTTATTCCTTAATTTTTTGGGGGTTCATGAATAAGAATAAATTCCTTTTCAACTTTGTTATGTTTGTGTTTTGAACAAAAAAAAAAACAGATACAAGTAAGGAAACGAGGCATAGATACAAGAAAGACAAAAGGTTTGATTTCTATACATGACTTCATATATATTAATAAATCAGATGAAATTATATGGTAAGCAAATTGAAAGAAAAAAAAAACCATTCTAGCTTATATACATCGGACAATTCTTTCTTGATCGATCACTAATATTTATAGTAAAGAAAAGTCTCCATATAAATCATTAATCTTTATGAAAATATATCAGAATAACCAATAAGACCGAATGCAAGGACCAGATAATTAGAGTAAAATGTTAAATAACAAAAAAATATAATGAAGGCTTGTTTTAAGAATGAATGTGTAAAATACTATTTTTTTCATTCCAGATCAGGGTAGATATGGTGACAAGAAGTTAATCTTTTATCACGTGTGCTAATTCATTATATCAATAAATAAGTAATTAAGTTAATAAATAAAATACAATAATCTTGAAGCAATTATTTAACACTTCGATTCAGGTTGGATACACAAATAAAATGCAAAGAACAACTAATTGTTAAAGTTGTGAGGCTGTAAGGAATATGGGATGGATTAATTTAGTTAGTTTTTGTGAACATTGTGTTTGCTATTGGTTAGTATGTATTTTTTTTTCTCAGATTTTTGGGTTAAAATTTGGGTATGGGGCATACTTGCCTAAACTTTGTAAGTTCTGCTTTTGGCATCTGTGGGGCCCTTTAATTAATATATATATATTGCTTTTTTCTGACGAAAAGAAAAACAAGACATCCCAAGGACTTAAAGAATATTTTAAATTGTTAGTATATGTTGCGTACTCGGTAAGTGCACCGGTCGTTCAAGTAATAGAGTGATAAATAAAGTATCGTTCCCAACGAGGATTGTTTGACCAATTAAACTATAAATGATATCGATAAGTTGGATAACAAATAAAATGAATGAATAAGGTTGTTGTTGTGTGTGTACGAAATAAACTAGAGTTAAGCGTGAACATTAACTAATATTGACAAGTAAGTAAAGTGATAATGATAGGTAAAGATATGTAGCTAAGGACAACCCACACTTAATGTTTTTTCCAATGAATTTGTATTGTTCGCTACACTCAAATATCTAAGCTATTCAGCTAATGTGTTTTCATAAATTGACTAAGTCTTGATTCCTCAATGACTTAGTTCTTTAACCCACACTCAAACCCTAATCCCTTAGTGATTTTCTGCAAGTTAAGCATTAAGTAAACACATAAATAAGCTAAGCTACAAGCATGTATCCTTAGTCCTAGGTGATGTACGACAAGTTACCACACTTAGTTCTGAAACTAAAACCCCAATATTCCTATTGTGAACCCTAACTCTGAGCTCTCACAAAGATTGATCAAGTCTAAGAAAGAGATGAAGGAATTAAAGCAAAGTGCAGTAAAATAGCTTTTGATAAATGAATCATAGCATTCAATACATCCCAATGTAATTTACATCAAGTGTTTGGCCCTAACTACAATAAAAACTCAGCCAAACCTCATAATGGGTGGCTGAGATACAAAAAGAGACATACCCAGTTGAAGCAAGGAAGAAGAAGATGGAGATGCAACCCCACTTATGCCTTTCACTTCCCAAAACCCTAGCTAAGGAACCCAAGCTTCTAAAACCCTATTTTTGTGTTTTTCTCCCTCCAAAATCGTGCATTGAATGCTGAGAGTTAAGGTATATATAGCTCAGCTTGTGAAATCTCTGTTCTACCCTTAATGTCTGCTACTGTCGACCTGTGGCGCCCTTGGCGCCAACCTGGCGCTCCTGGCGCGGGAATTGACGCTGAACTCCAGAGGACATGGCGCTCTGGGCGCCATGATGGCGCCCTTGGCGCCAGATATCAGTGACAGTGGCGTTGGAGGCGCGGACTTGGCGCTCTTTGCGCCAACTTGCAGAGGTATTGGCGCCACTCTGGAGCTCCAAGCGCCAGATTCCAGTGCTTATGGCGCTCTTGGCGCCAGCTGCTTCTTCAAGCCTTGTTCTTTTTCTTCTGATTCAGGTCCATTCTTGGCACTTTTGGTCGAAGTCCTGGCAATTCCACATATTAGCTCAATTCATGCACAAAGAAGGCAATAATGTATGCTTCATGCTCAATTATTGGTCTAAAAAGCTTAGGAAAACCTTATATGCTAAGCGCATATCAGTATATTAAATAATGTATTATTTATTAAATTTTTAATTTCTTTAACAAATACTATTATTAAATCATTAATTAAAAATACATTAATAATTAATCTATATCTATATTATATATAAATCTTCGTTCTTCTGCAACTCCCATCACAAATTTCTCATAATTCCTAATTGTCTATTTCTCTTCACCTCCATTCTCATTCAAAGCTTCTAACAACAACTCACAAAATCTTATTTGTTGTTTCAAATTAATAACATATTAATTGTCCTGTCACAAATTACTAAAATATAACGACGGATCCTAAAAAAATTCTTAGTGGGATAAGAAATAATTTTAAATATTTTTATAAAAGTAAAATATCATAAGATATATACTATAAAATATATAGTATTATAATAAAAAAAATCTAAAGTAATTAAGCTTTTACAAATTACAATGATCCGTTACCTTTTTTATAGTTTGATAATCTTCTATAATTTTTTCCATCATGAATACTATTAAAGATATATGTTTATGTATGTAACAAAACAATCACTCACTACAGACAAAACGTTTGTTAGTGACAGCTAATTCCCGGCGGCTTCAATCATGACTCCTAAGGCTTCATCGACGCGCCACCATTTCCTAGAATCTTTTGGCTGGGCGAAATAATGCCAGCACCCTTTTGGCTGGGAATCCTAATCAGAGTTTTAATTATTTTGAAGGAATTGGTAACAGGCAAATTTCACATCATATTCTTCAGCTTCCTCACCCACAGTTAACCCTTTCTCTTCTCCGATTAGGGTTTCCATTTCTCTTCTTGATCCGCATTTCGCATTTCATGATCCTTTTCCGGCCTCAATCTCCATTCTTCAGATCCTTTTGCATTTTCATTTTTTTTGTTGTGTGGAATCGTAGGTTTTGATGTAATCGATTTTTTTTATGATTGATTTGCGGCTGCTCTTATACTGGTGAAATGTGACTAATGATGGGGTGAACCGAGGGTCGTTATTCCTCTGTTCCCATCGAAATAGGAATCAGAAAAAATCTGCAAGTTTGTATCTGGAAATCTTTCTTTGGAGTGTGGGAATCTTCGCTGGATTGAAAGACTTTAAGCCCTTTCAAAATCCTCTTTGTATCACTTTTAATTTGGGTTGATTGATCTTAATTTCTGAAACTAAATCCATTGAATATTTTGTGCATATTCTATGCCTTCAGAAAAGTTCATTTCACTTTCTATTCCTCTTATGATACAAAAGCTATAGTTAGAAACTTATCCCAAGGACTTAGAGATTCCTAAACCTACCAAGAAGGTAAAATCTTGTAAGCTTTGTCAGAATGTTAAGTTACTTTTTTTATTCTCACTTGTTGGAACGATTTTACTTTTATGATTTTTTTGTAGGTGTGTGACCCATTAGGCCCAACATAGCTTCTGACATAAATGAGTTTGGGCCCAACAAGGTCACTACTCATTTAATGACAACACAGAGCATTAGCAATGCTTTGTTGCCACAGAACTAATTAGGTAAATGACAAGATCATTCTATTAAATCTATTTGGTTTCCGTATGTATTTCCTTTTGCCTTGGTTACCTTCCCATAAAACCTAGGGTAAGGAAATGTATCAGGCCTTGCGGTTTAGGGTAAGCTTTAATATGAAATAGGGAGTCTCCAATTTTACTGACTCTAAAGGCAAATCATCTCATGATTTCTTTTACTATGCATAGATTCCTGAGTCCAGTAAATATCATCCCGATTTCTCCGATTTACAGATAACCTAATCTCTCACAGAGATTTGACGAATTTCTTCAGCTAGTCACCCTAGACTCGTGTTCTTTCAGGACATGCCCAAAGGTATACCTATGTGTCTCTATGTTTCAGACATACAAGGTATACAATCAAAACATGTCTTCTAGAACACAGTCTAGGTGAAAACTTCTGATCTAAGGAAAAACACACCCAAATAATAAGAGACTATTCTAATGATACTATCTGTGAGATTTCCTCATAGAGTCTCTTTGTGGGTCCGTTCAGTGCGAGCTATATCCTTATAGGTCCACCCACGACTTTACCTTGTATCTGCATACAAGTAGATAAGTCGTGCTAGTCTTACCTGAGATCACTGATCCGCATTCTCAGTGTCTCTAGACTAGGAACATAAATTTAGGAGTAGACATCTGGTATCCTTGAATCTTCATGATTGTGATCCCATCATTGATACTCAAGAGATACCTATTCTATTTCAAGGGTTTTATCCAGTTACTCATATATTAATAATGATATCGAGCCAGAATATGAAACAAGATAAAGAGCACTTATAATTTATTCATCACAATATGAAAAGTACATATACGTCCTAATCTAATAAAAAGATTATCTCTAGAACATCCATATACTAACAAGAAATATATATATATATATATATATATATATATATATATATATCAGATGAAATTATATGGTAAGCAAATTGAAAAAAAAAATTTACTAGTTTACATTGAACAATTCTTTCTTAATCGATCACTGATATTTACAGTAAAGAAAAATCTTCATATAAATAAATTAATTATTGTGAATAATATATCAAAATAACCGAGACAGCATGCAAAGACCAATTAATTATAGTAAAACATTAAATAACGAAAAAATAACGAAGACTTGTTTGAAAAATGAAGTGAAATGAGTTAATTATTCTTTTTTCTTTTCTAGAAGTAAAATAATCCTTTATCATGTGTGCTTATTCATTATATCAATAAATAAATATATTAATAAATAAAATACAATAATCCTCATTATATCAATAAATAAGTAAATTAATAAATAAAATACATCAACTGAAGTATTTTAATTTCCTTATGTAGCACGTAATTGTTTTTCATTTTTTTATGGGCAGAACATTCTTATATATATTTAAAACCATGCTCTGAGATTTAAGCATTTTTCATTTCATTGTGACAAATGAAATTAGAGACTCGTTAATTACATCAGGATCTTGAAGTTAGAAAATATTTAATTAAGGGACTTGTTAATCAATACTCTTAGGGTATTAATTAAAAAATTAAAAAAGAAAATATATTTATTATGTAAATAATAGAAGAGTGTAAAAAAGAACATAAATAACATAATTTTTCGTCTTTTAATAAAATTATTTATACTTTACATTGTTTAAAAAATGTCTTTAAAGTAATGATTAATATTTGTTAATATTTAGTTATGGGTCGTAACCATGTCCTCAATTTTAATGAGACAGAGTACATGTTGACCCAAGGTACTCAATGCACGTGCATATAGTACTATGCTTCCTTACCAACCCGAGCATCAATCGGTTTATTATATATGAACATTTGAAATTTAATACTTGAACCATACATAAAGTTCAAAAATAAATATACATACTACAAAAGCTGGAAGTACTCTAAAACTAAGACGAGAAGTCAAGAATTATCCTATTTGGATACAATAAAAAAAATGTTTTGAGAACTTTTCTAATCAAAAAAATTATATATTTCTAATAGAAAAATTTTAAAAAATATTTATAAATTATATCCAAACAAACTCATATGAAAAGTGCTATAGTTGATGATGGAAACCAGGATCATCCCCGTAATTGTAATGATTATTTACTCGATGCCAATTTATTGGGTTTGGTTTGAAAATGGTCCACAATGTAACTTAAAATGAAATGGAATGATAAAAGTTGGGTTTAGTTTGAATTAAATTTTATAATTTGGCACGTTTGGTCTATAATAAAAAGCGTGGAAAGGTCCAAGCCCCACGTGATAGTAGTTGTTTATTAGTAATATTAAGAAGTAGCTGAAAAGTCTTATAAATATTTATTTAATTTACAATTTTTCCAAGATTTGCTTTTGTTGACTTAGTTTATGTTATTGAAATGGATAGCGATTTAACATGTTTCACGTTGTAAGAATTTTTTATTTTTAATGTGTATATACTCAATTATGTCATTATATGTTCTCATGTTGTGTGTTCTGATCAGGTGGTGTATCTATTCTTATAAATGATCATGAAAGTTCATCTAGAGAATACAGAATTTAAAAAACTAAGCTAATTAAGAAAATCCTTCAACTCCATATTTAATTTGCTCCTTAATTATTAGAGTAGAAGAACATTTTGGTGGTTGAGAAAGTATAAAGAGGTCAATATTTGAATTAACGAAGTGGTAAAGCTCACATCAAATCTTACACAAATGCAAGCATTTTCTTTAATATATACGGTGAATCACTAACTAGGTTGTAAGTATTCTTCTATGCATATCTTTGTTTTTATTGCTGTGCTAGGCATGCAATGGATCACGTTTCTGGCGATGTATAAATACTCGTTCTTTATACACAGTATAAAATTGAAAGAAGAAACGTGTAGACAACACTGCAATATAATGAAGGTTTTTTTTTTTTTTTTAAAAAAAAAAACAGAACATGATAACGAAGGTTAGCTTGTCAGATCAGGTGACCGCCATTAAAATAGGAAAAAGGAAAATGAGTATTTTACTATTCATTAATTATTCTAAAGTGGAAAATGATTATTGGAAACGACCAACCATCTAATATTGACAAACACACTGCAATTAGAAAATAATAAAATAAATGGTTGGATAAATGGAAAATTTGGTTGCTATAGTACTTCTACAACTATTATATAACATGCTGTTTTAGTATTGATGTTTTCCATGAACTTGCATCTGTGTCGTCAGTTGCAAATCTAAAAAGGGTAATATCTACTGTGGGTCAAGTATTGGAATTTTGGTGATACATTCCTAGAAGGAAAAATTATTTACCATTTTTTTTCTTATTTCCTGTTTCATAATAATACTAGCTATAGACAATTCATGTTATCTTATTTTGAAGTTATGATATATGAAAATTGAGTCTTGTGTACGGTAAATCTAGAGGTTAAGGAATAATCGTCAAGTTTATTTATTTTTTTTACAAATGACTGTATATTGATTCTATTAAAAATTGATATAAAAATTATACTTTAACACTGTTTTAAATAAAATTGATGTTTAAAATTTACTTTATATCAGTTTTAAGAGGAACAGATGCAAACAAGTCAATTACTTATTTTGTTAATTATTTCTATATTAATTGTTTCAAGAATCAATATAAAAATTAATATTTAGCATCCATTGATAAATCAATATCGAGAATTGCCCATTTTCAACATTAAAAGTATGATATAATCAATATTAAAAGTCATAGATAAGTAATGATGACATTAATTATGTTCTAATAAGTGAAGCACAATTCAGTTTTGATGTAAAGACACATAGAAAACCACCATTTCAAAGAGACTTTAATCCTCAACTTAGAAGAAATTTGAAAAACATACGCCCACATAATGAGGGTGTTTTATTTATATTGGGATATATTTTGAGATGAACTGATATAGAAAATGTAGTGTCCAAAATTTTTTTGAAAAATATTGCAAGACTAGTATGTCGTAGTTACTTTTCGAATAAGGTGTGATCCGCTGCTTTGAGTGTAGCCAATTAGGCAACTTTTATTGTGGATTTGAGCCCATTTTACTCTACTTAAGCCTTTGGGCTTGTATTATGTTATTGGAACACAGGGAAGGATCCATAAACTAACTTATTAATGGGGTTATTATAATGGGAGGCTAATTTTCTTCTTCTTTGATAATTAATAATGTCTAACTTTTAATAAATAAAAAATGAAAATATTATCATTTTTATATAATTAAAATTAATTTTATTTTCAATAATAATAATCCTAATCATTATCATAATAACAACAAACATAACTAATTTCATATTAGTTAACCTTAACAATTATTATGATAATAACATATACAATTAAGTTAATTTATACAATTTTACGTTAACCAATTTATATATATATATATATATATATATATATATATATATATATATATAAAAGAAGCTTTGAGGGAGGGAGGGCTTAGCCAGCCCCCTTATGCAAGGGAAAAGATATATTCACATATTCTAATATTCTTATGTCAGAGTTGCTTTTTGGTTCAAGTGTGATCCTCTACTTAGAGTGTACGTAGCCAACTCATCAAGCAATCCTATTATCCTCAAGTGGGCTTGTATTATATTCTTGAAAAATATTTACTAATTCTAAGATTATTATGTCATAGTTGTTTTTCGGCCAAGGTGTGACCCTTTACTTTGGGTTTAGTCAATTCATCATACAATATTGTGGATTTGGATAATTTATTTACTCTACTTAAAATATTTTTAATGAGACCAGCACTATATCTTGGGGGCGCGATATGGTGGGACTGTCTAGCATAGACACCCCCAAGCATCCCTGAGTTACAGTAGCTGGCGGAGGCAACGCAAATCGGGGAATCGTCAAGTTCTTCCGCAGAAGTCAGACAGCTAGTAGACCACCTCAGTGAGCAAGCCAGGGAGGTTGCCAGTGAAGCTTCAATGGAAAACCCAGAGCTCTTGCAATGTGGATGGCTGGGCTAACAACATTCGTTATCTAGGGATGGCAAAACGGGCTTGGCCCGCCAGGCCGGCCTGCTTAGCTCGCAAAAAAACGCGGGTTGGGTTGATAATATCAACCCACAAATCAAAAGCGGGCCAGGCTGGTCCGCCCCGCAAAATTGCGGGCCAAACGCTGGGCGAGGCGGGCCAGCCCGCTGGGCCTATATTATTTAAATATTAAAATTAAATAAATATATTTAACATATTTTGAAATAGGTATATTCTTTAAATTTATACTCTTTTGCACTCTCATAATTAAATTCTAAGTTTTAATATTAAAATGACTATGATAATGATACTTTCAAATAGTCTTTCATTACTAGCATATTACACTTTTGAATAGTTTATAACCGTAAATTTCATTTACAAATGGTGTAATTTTGTTAATTATCACATGGCATCATTTATTTAGCATTAATTTTTATTTAACTTTGTGTTTTTTAATTATCATATTTGTATTTTTTATAATTTTTTTGTATTTTATTTTTTAAATTGACTTTTTTTTATTTTTTTTTAATTTTTTATGCGGGGCGGGCTAGCATTTGTATCCCACTTTCCAAAAGCGGGCTGGGCCAGCGCGCCCCGCATTTTTCGTGGGCCGGCCCATTTTTTTGCGGGCCGGCCCCGTTTGCCATCCCTATCGCTATCTCCATAGCACTTGCTCAAAAGGTCCGGGGTTATACTGGTTATTAATACAAGCCTGGAATTTCTGGTAAAAGGTATACTACGCAAGAAGAGCTCCTCCCCCCAAGATCTTAGCTTAGGAAAAAAAAGTTGAGTAGTTGTAATTCGAAAAAATTTAAGGTGGGGCTGGACACTAGCACCAAGATCTCATAGAGGAGGCATTTTTCTCGCGGGCTCCCTTTTAGATGTGGATTTAGGTGGGTTTTTTTTTTATCAACGATGAAGCTTATCCCCCATCGTCTCACTGGCCGACCTTGACCCTTGTTATTTTGAGGTCATATCTAGTATTAAGAGTTTGCCTCGATTTGGTACTTGCTGGTTAAAGAATCTCTTTCTAGTTGCTCTGGAACAATTAGGAGATTCTCTAGAAGAAATACAGAGTTTTGCTTTTGGTGGCAACATGCTATGTATAAATCTCAAGTTGGAATTTTATATTATTTTTTTAGACCCCATAGTATCAAATAAGATTAAAAATTTCTCAAGATCTCTTCCATTTATTTCTTTGATGATAAATCTCATTTTGAGATCTTAAAGAAAGAGAAAAAGAAAGAAAATTTATTCTTTTTTGAACAATATGTAAGTCAAATCTTAAAAAATATTTTACAAAAATTCATCCTTTATATTGAAGATCTCTTCAACTTCTTTATTGAAAAATCTAATGAAGGTCAGATTTTGAACTCCATATCCTTATTCGAAATCTTGGAATTAATATACTTTTAAGCTTTTGGACATGTATTATATGCTTGGAAAATATTCGCCTATCCTAAGACTATTATGTCAAGGTTCCTTTTCGGCCAATGACTGATCCTTTGTTTTGGGTTTAGCCAATTCATCATGCACCATTTATTGTGGAATTTTGTTCATTCACTCTGTTTAAGCCTTTGGGCTTGTATTATATTCTTGGAAAATATGTGCACATTCTAAGACTATGGTGTCACAGTTGTTTTTTGGGCGAGGTGCGATCCTCTGATTGGGTGTAGCCAATTCATTATGCAACTTTAATTGTGATTTTTGGTTTATTACTCTATTTAAGCCTTTGGACTTGTATTATATTCTCGGAAAATATTTGCAGTCTACGACGATGATGTCATGTTTTTTTTTTGGCTGAGGTGTGATCCTCTGATTTGGGTGTTGCCAAATTTATCATGCAACTTTTATTGAGAATTTCGGTTCATTTACTCTACTTAAGCCTTTGGGCTGAGGTGTAGTAATTCCATGGCATTTGCTTCCTACACCAGTCATTTTTCTAATACACCCAGCATATACAGTGCAATACCAATTTTGCCCTTCTTGTAATCCAAAAGCAATCCGTAAAGGTTCATACAGATTCGTAATCCGTAAGAACCTTACGGATTCGTAATCCGTACGAGTTAAAATTTTTTAAAATGATTTTTGAAAATGGTCCAAGTAAGTGTCAAACCCGCAACCTTCGATTACATATCCGCGT
>PYAF01004755.1:140558-156215 GCA_007407185.1 Glycine tomentella | reverse complement strand
AGAAACATTAGAATTTGTTTACTTTGAAAAAATATATTTTATTTTAGTTTCTTATTTTTTCTCTTTTAATTTAAAAAATACTATCTAAGTTTTATTTTATTTTCTGTTCTAAAAAAATTATATAAAATAATACAATTATTATTTCCTATATGAAATTTGAATAAGAAAATCATTTCTTATACAAATTTTTTAAAGAAAATAAAATAAAATAAATTGTCAAATTTTGGTATTGAAAATAAAATTATATATATTTTCACATGTATCCTAGAAAACAATCATGCTGGAAGTAAAATAAAACACTAATGGTTTGTTTTGTTTGATGAAAGAAAAAAAATTGAAATTTGAATTGGAAAAAAATAAAAGAAAAAAATTACTATTTTTATTTATAAAAGTCAATTTTTTTTTTCATTTTTCTTTTAAAAAAAATACTTCGATAAGTCATTTTTATTTCTTTTCAATTTTCTTTCCTCTTACTTTCTTACCGACCAAACTCACCACCATAAGTATATATACTTAACAGGGTTTGAATCTCAATGAGAGACTAATATCTTGTATTATACCTGTTATTGTTGATATAATATATATATTTTCCAAATGAAACACGTGATCAACTTTTTAATACAGTGGGGATGTGCCCCCACGGAAAAAATCTGATTGGAGGAAACCTGGTTGGGTCATCAGCTTCATGATTATGGGAAGGAAGAATAAGTGATGAGTCTGATGACTATCCTGCACCACTCAGAGGGGCCAATTACTTTAATTTCCAGAATAATATCCCTCTTTGAAATATCTACCTCCTAACCTCTTTTCGGGATCTTCATAAAATTACTCGAAGAATTTTCTCCCTCGTACCTTTTCACGATACAAATGCACACCCCAATTGAATGCTTTCTCATACACACTCGAGGCACGAAGCATCTCATCTGTGTGATCTACCTTCGTTTAACTTTATGCCGATAAAGAGTGTATCAATGCCATCGTGGACAAAAGAATATAACATTCACCCGTATAGTCTAGTCCAAATTCTTCTAGGAACAGATTTAGTGGACTGTGCTAACTATAGAATTTGAGAATCACGTTTGATTTGAGGCATTCTCACATAATATCCAGCTAGACGCAACTCAATCTGAAAACACCCATTTTGGAGGACAAATTGAATTTATATAACACGCTTTATTAAATTATAACATAAAAAGTATTGTAAATTTTTACACTATGGTCCAATGTAACAGTTCTAATTCAATACTCACAAATCACTAGGCTGGTCCAGCCACTAGACTTTTGGAGACAAGAAAAGTGAACACAACTAGTGTATGAAATTCATAGATTGTTTATGAATTTGTGGTAAAAAAAAAAGTGATAATGTGACACACAAAGATGTCCCCAATTACATATGATATGATTGCGTATGTGCGTGGTTTATTGTTCCTATGGCCATGATCGATGATGAATAAGTGGAAAAAATGAGAGTGGGGGCACGAAACAAATATGATTCCAGAAATGGTCCCTCTTTTTATGAGCAATCTCTGTTGTTACATCATTTGACTCATTACATATGTGTTGAGGCTAACTGCTCAACAACACTCGTGGATCTCTTAGAATACACGATGATATTGCTATAATTTCTTATGGCTTTAAATTTCAATGAAAGAATCTGTAATGACTTGCAAGTTACAACAAAAATTGGGAACTTAATAAATACTGGAGTATTACCACTATAACACAGAAATAGACATTGGTACTGAAACATCACCGGCAAAGCTGGTATCCCTAGTTGTAGTTGAATTGCCAGCGAACGCATAGCCTACGCCTAATCCACCATAATGTAGAGATGCATGCTCACATCTCTGAAAAACTCTTGCAAGTGAAGCTGCTTTTCTTCTTGCGCGTTTTGTCCCTGTGAAAAGAAGGGTTTGAAGTAATCCGGCCAAAGCTGGTGCCTTCACTACCCTTTCTGTTGCAGCTGCGCCTCCACTCTGGCACAACTCGAGCAACGCTGCAACCACATTCTCTTTACCTCTCGGTGTTCCACAACGCATCATTCCAATTAGTCCAGCCACCGCTGATTCCTCATTCACCACTGCTTTGGCCCCAATTGGCTGCCGAACGATCAAGGCCAGCGCACCGGCTGCTTCTTCTGCAACTCCTTCATTTCCCAAAGCACCAACAAGAGCTGTCACTGCCCCAGCCTCGATCATTCTAACACAATTCTCTGTGTGTGTGTGGAAAGATTGAACAAGGCTGTCACAGCATCCTTCTTTCCTCTTGGAGTCCCCTCCTGCAACAGCCCTGCTAGGGCCTCAACCGCTCCTATCTCATCTGCAATTATTTTCTTATAGTCATGGACGGCCGATAGACTGAACAACGTCGCAGCAGCATTTTCCTTTGCCTCTGTGGTGTGTCCAAATCTCAACACATCAACAATTGATCCAAGACACCCTTCCTCGCCCATAATCCTACTTTTGTTCTTGTCAAAAATGGACAAATTGAGCAGCGCAGTCACGGAATTCTCCTGAGCAACTGCATTAGGCGATGAAAGTAAATTCCGAAGATACGTAATTGCCCCAGCTTCTGCAATGAAAGCGCGATTTTCCTTTCCAGTTTTTGCAAGCAACCGAATCTCCCTAGCAGCCACAGTCTTCCCAGCTTGAGACCCACCAGCAAGCTGTTGAATGAGAAGTGTTGCTGTGGCTCTGTTGGCTTCAAGGGTAGCTTTGGTGGGACAGGCTGATGGGAAAGCTTCACCCATCGCATCCATGACCTCCGGTGGCTCAAGAGGAACTCCATGTGCAGTGCACCACTGCACAATCAAATTCCTCAGAGCAAGGTTCGGAACAAGGCAAGTGTGAGCAAGCATTTGACCTGTTTTGGGGCAAGTAGTATGCCCTTCTTCCATCCACGTCGAAATTGAACTCCTATCATAGGTTTGACCAGTGGAAATAATTACAGGGTCACACATCAAATCCAACGAAATTGGACAGCTGAAGTCCTTAGGAACAGTCAAAAACGTTTCAGCAATTTCCTGAGTAATCAACCTCATCTTAGGCTTCTTCTGACTTCCACTCTCAAAACCAAGCTCATCCTCCTCAAAGCCAAAGAGCAAAAACCTGCAATAACTAGTCATAGCCACCAACCCATTAAGCACAGAAATAGTAGGCTCAATGTCACCCTCATGATTAACAATCTGCTCCTCCAAGCCCTCAATTTCAGACCTACAGCTAGCCGCATCAACAATCTGCAACTTCTCAACATAGAAAGATCTCAATTCAGCAGAATCAGGAAGTCTTCCATTCTCAAACTCATCAAGAAAGGAGAAAAACCGAACCCTGAGAGCATCATCCTTCATGTCTATAAAAAGCTTAGCCCTTCTAGATTGTTTCTGCAAGAGCTCAACCTGTTCCCTAACATCCTTACTCAACAAAACATCCTTAACAGGAAAAACATCCATAAGGGTCGAAATCTCCTGGTTCAAATCATGGAAGTGAGCAGAGATGGAATGGTTCTGAAGCAAGAGCCACAACTTACTCGATTGGGCGCAGTAATCGAGGAGAATCTTTGCGCGGTAGAGCAAGAGGTAGAGTTCCTTAAGACAAAGCACCGCCGTGGGTGGAAGACACGAAGAATTCGAATCGGAATCACGCAAATACTCCAAAAGCAACTGAAAAACTTCAACTTTTCCGATCAGAGACCGCGAGTTCTTGCGCTGGAAGAAGAAACAGCGCTTCGAAAAACAAGACACAATCTCGTTGGCAACGGAGATGAGGGTCTGAACCAGCGCGACGTCGCTTAAGTCAACGGGGGCCAGAAACGCTTCCAACGTCGGCGACCTTCTCCACCGGAGCGACGAGAAAATTGCCCCTGAAGCCATTCAAGAAATTCTAGGGTTTCCGTGTTGGAACTCCACTTGGGGGATTTAATATGTTGTTATCTTCGATACCCAGATAATAATGATAAGAACCCAGAAGTTTTTAAGGGAAAAGATAAGAACTTGCGGAAGTTTTAGATCTGGGGTGGGAGAGAAGAAATTTTCCGGGAAAATGATTCTGGGAAACGTAACAGAGAAAGAAAGACTATGAAACAGTTGTTGTTGTTGTTGAAGGTGGTGTTGGGTGAGGGGGTTTGAATGCTCGAAGGGTTAAGAAGAAGCGATGAGGATGGAGAAATAAAAAATGGGCCGAATCCGCGTATGAGTACAAGATGGAAAAGAAAGAGGGACTGAATTTCCTACGACTTTGTATTTTCTTTTTTTTTCTAATTTTCAATCCCGTAGGAGTTTCGACAATGACTTTCCTAAGTTTGACGGATTGATCATGCAGATCCTGGTCCATTCGTTTTATTTATTTGTATTTATTTTGGGGTGAGGTTTGGTTTCCCCTTGCTTTGCTGCGGGGCAGGGAAAGTATAAAGCAGAGGGTTAAAGAGGGTTTGCTTGTCAACCGAAAAAAGAAGGGTTCAGCTTTTGTGGGAAATTACAATTTTGGTGTTCTTGGAATGGCTTGAGGGAGATGTTATTAGTTGTTACATTTTTTCAGATGAGGCTTAAATGGTAATAGATGGGGAAGTTGGGACTCTTTGCTGGCTCTGTCTTGTGTGTTGTTTTGGTTTTGACTTTGTGGGTGAAATAGTGTTTTGAGGTACACCTTTCTTTGATGCCCTTTGTTCGTTCGTTTTTGCTTTCTTCGGCTATGATTTCAGACTTGCTTAAAGTCCACACTGTTTTGCAGTTCCTTGACATGCGTGCATCATGTTTTGTTTCTTTCCCCCCCACAAGATAAGGAAATAGGATGGATGCATTTGGCATTTGCTACCGTTTTGAGGTTTTTTATCACTTTGTTTGCTTTAATTCAAAAAATGGGCAGATGATCGTATTTATTTTTTCTTACATCGATCTCCTAAATTGGTAATTTTACCTTGATAAAGATCTTTGTCATAAGGAGATAATCTTGATGGACAGACAAAGATGTAATTTTCATTATTAATTTATTCTAATTAATTTTTTTCTACTAATAATTTATTAGTGTCTTGAATTTAAGTCTTATATATATATTTTCAAGAAAAAAATTCATTCTTCATAATCCCATAATATTTGAGCACGATTTCCTCTCAAAATAAAAGTATGCATAGTAACCAGATTAATATAAATGATAGTATTTATGTTTTTTAATAAAATGATTCAAAATTTAAATATTAATTTTGGATATGAAATAAATAGAGAAATATCTGCATTATGTGTACTCACACTTTCTGAGGAGGATTAGTCAATATTTCTTGTGTAATTCGCACCGATATTATTATTATAAAATTCACACCTTAGAGAAAAAAAATGTTATTTTGTACTAATATTGTGTATTTTATTATACAAATTTCTTATATTATTTTAACAACTATTTGGTTTGAACTAGATTTTCTTTTGTGGAAAATAATTATTGTTTTTACTAAAAAAAATAATGAGAGAGAGGTGATAGACTTTTTAAATAAATAAAATAGTTTATACTTATTTATTTCAACCATGAATTCCCTTTGAATTTAATGGAGTTAAAATCATAGTTAATATTTTTAACAACGTAAAGGAATTTAATTTTAGGGAAAAAAAATACTATGCAGTTATCATAAGGAAGAGTCAGACCAAGTATTTTAATGCGATGAATTATAAAAAAAATGCATAAAATATAAATACGAGCTTTTTAATTTAAATTAGTGTTAGTGTATATTTTTAATTGATATATTTTGCTTTAAGTATATATCATAATAATTTTATAAAAAGCATTAATAGAATTAAACACGAGTAATTTTTTTCTTAAAAAATGTTCAGAGTGAAGATATGTGAGCTATTATGATTTATGAAACCATTCAAGTGTGTTTTTTTTTTATTTTTTATTTTTTTGGAAATCAAAGAACATCTATTATAATTTATACTACTTAAACGACTGACTTATTCAAGTAATCAAATTTAACTTCAAATTTGAATTACAAATAATCAATTTTTTAACAAACAAATTAAATAGTTCATGAATAAATTATACTATTTCTATTTATATAATTCACTTTTTTCATCTCTTTCAATCATATCACACATCTTAATTATCTCATACTTTTTTTTAATGATAAGAAAAAGTTAAATAAATTTGAAGTATGAATACAATTTCTTAACACAGTAGCAGTACAGCAGAAGAGTTCAATTCAATGGCATAGCCAGCAAGTAACGACGTGACTTAAGTACGAAACACTTCCAACCACGTTTTGTGAAAAGTCAAAAACTAAAATGAAGCCACGTGTCGCACGGTCAATCGAGGACTTGGATCATTGGTCTGTCCGAGTGAATAATAAGTGCTTGCTTTGCCTTTGAGCGAGTGAATCACGTTAGCACTTGCCGCTTACCACACGCTTTCAGTTCTTATCTGTCACTAACCGCAAAATAATGCTTTGCCTAGGACCATTCATTAAAATTCTTTTACATCTGTCTACTTTTCCTTTTCATGAAGAGATTTTTTTTTGTCAGACACATGTAATTTTTAACCATACAGAGTTAATTAAGATCTTTAATTTAAATTTTATAGATTGAAACATGATAATTAGAAGAAAAAAACTCATACAAGATCATCAATTGACATAAATTAATTATCATAAAATTAATAAATATTTCACATCAATAGGTGGTTAATTTATAAGAAAAAATTTTATTAAAGGGTGGTCAAAACGTCATTAAACTTGATAAAATTGATAATTTCTTTTGTATTTATAACAGTAAAAAAATCAAATATATATCATGTGCATTCCAATATCCAAATACTTCACATCTACACATTTATTAATACTATATATTGTAATTAATTTGAGTGAAATTGAATCCAAATTTCTTAAATATGACCTTATATTTAAATTTTATAAATGAAAAAATATAATTAAAAATTCATTTTAAAAGTCAGTCAATTCCCACAAATATTGGTTATCAACGACACTAACGAAACATGATCAAATAAAAACAAATATCCAAATATCATATGCATTCCATAAAAAAATGTGCTCATTCTTTCATTCGGTACAGTTTCAAGTTTCTTTTTATTTTTAATATCCAGATATCACATTCATTCGGTTAAATAAATTAAGTCAAGTCAATAAAATTACCTTGAACAGTAGATTATTTTCTTTATATATTTAAAATAAATTTTTAATCTTTATAAATAATTTAAAATTTAATTTCAATTCTTAGAAAAAATTAGTTAGGTTTGAATGTTTAATTTTTAAAAAGAATAATTTTTATTCTCTGCTTTTAATAAATTTATGTTAAATGCTGAATTTTCTAACTACTTAGGACCGTACTCTAGCTTAATATTGCTCTTATTAATAAATAAAAAAAACAACAACTTAATATTGCCAATTCTATTCCAATTATTATTTCTAAATTTTTAAACTGGTCTGGTTTCTAATCTTATGTGTTTGTATGCAGTTAGTAATTACTTAATCAATGAGAATACACTCATGGATTGGGTTACAAACGTGTTTTTAAACACGTGCCAACTGCAGATAAAACACATTATCATTAGATTGTTGAGTAAAGGAAATAAAATGGAAGACAATAAAATATAATGATATTATATTTCAATTTTTTAATTTGCTAAAATAAAGATAAAATATAATGGAAACCAACGAAATCTATTTTTTCCAACTAATTTGTTTTTTCATATTTTTCTATTTTCATTGCATCATCTTTCACATTTTCGCTCTTATCTTTCTTATTTACGCTCATCCACCTCCAAGTTTGGAGTGAACGTTGCTCATTTTCCATTATTCTTAACACATGTACCTTAAATGCACAACTACAATAATTATTTCCTTTTAAATCGTCACATAATTCTAGTAATTAAAAGGGATATTCTTCTATGCCAAAAGAGGTGTCAGAACCTTTCTTATATAACGGGGTCTGAGCCCTTTTTCTAAACTTTCGACCTCAATTCAAGTTGTTATAGTCATAGATCATATTATACCACAAATAAAATAAAATAATTTGAACATGCTATTATTTGAATATTCCCGAGAATAAAAAATAGTTTTTCTTCACGTTGAAAAATATTATTGTAAGAGAAAAACGTCATTATTGATATTTGAATAATCTTTATCCAATCTTCACTCCAACCATAGAAAGACTGCATTTCCCTGCATGAGGTTTTGCCAAGCGGCAAACGCTGGAATGTGCAAGTGTCTCTGCTTAATTTGTTGTTTGGGGGAAAAAAATAAACCTAAAAAAAGGCACGCGACCCTTTAAGCTTTAAGCTTTAAGCCTTTAATGAACTCACTGTGATTACCGTTTCAGCAAAGGCACGAGAGATTCATTCCGTTTACTTCTTTTGTGGGGTTGTGCTTTGCTTGGTTAACAAAATGACCGACCATGGAAATTTCAATTTCTTAAGATCACACATTTTCTTTCCTTACGATGAAGGAAGGCAAAAGTCATCTATTTGGAGTACATATATGTACGAAATAACAATTAAATAAACAAAGAAATCAAATTCGTCACTCCTAATTACTGTGAACCACGAGAAGGAGGAAGCTTGGAGATAGGTAGTTATTAATATAGCCACCTGTTTCTTTTTGAAGTTAAATACAGTTGATTTTGATGAATTTAATTTTGAATAGGATGTGTAAAATGTCAATCATTTATCTCATTTGAATCGTGTGTAGCTGAAAAAACATTAAATGTTGCCTTTTGAAGAACTTAAAAAAGTACGTTTGCCTTTTTGCTCTCTAAATCTGTTTTCTTCAATTAAACAAATTAGTGGAAATCGATGAAATCGTATGTGTTCTCGCTATCATATCATAGGTAGAAACATAATCAATATGTTGGAACTTGGAAGTGATGGTCTTTCCAAAAGTGCTTTTGAAAAATTGTACTAATATCAATACATCTACTAAATTTCGAAAGGAGCAAGTAACTAAATATGAAAATCAATGGAGACTGAAATTTAATTTAGAATTAGATTCACATTTTAGTGAGATGTTTGAACTTATATTTACTGTGTTTTTTTTTGTAAATATTAATTAACTTAAACTTATATTAAAGTTTATATTGACGAGTTAATTAAAAAAAACTTAAAAAAAATCCTTCTAAACAAATTTAAAATTGGATTGAATCAAATTATATTTCGAACCAAGTAGTTACATATATCTTCTACCAGAAACAATCTTAATTAAGTCTTATAAAACTACTATAGATAACAAATTCTTCATCCATACATTAAAATATGTAAATAAATCAGCTTTTGCGTAAAATGATAAAACCAGTTCCTTTGATATTTTCAGGGGTGTGAAAATAGGTCAAATTCAGTTACCTGCATTGAATAGGTTGACATATGGTATGTATATAAATTAGGTTCTGAAAATTTAGTTCCAATTTTAATTTAACTTAGTCCAGTTCATCTTAAAAATTGGCTAGTACATGAGAGCTACCCACAATCCATTTTTATTTATTAACTACTTGAATCTTTATTGACTTGAATTAAAAATTATAATCTTCGGCCAAGTTTGCATGTTAAAAAATAATAAGAAAATACTTAAAGTAGAAAGATATTTGTGATGAATTTTATTGAATTATAAATATATTAAATACTTCTGAAAATTTGGTAATGTTAAAAGATACTTAAATATTTATGTATAAATTTTTAGTCAAAAATTTGGTAATGTTAGAAGAATTTAATTTAAATATATTGAGAGTATAAATTGTAATGTATAAAATTATTGCGTTTGTTAATGATTGTTTTAAAAATTATATTTAAGGTGATTTCAGATTAATTGATAGCATAAATTTTTTACACAAATAGTCATGAAATTAAATGCATGCTAGAATATGAAAAAAAATGAAACTTTTATAAAATGTTACGTGATAATCATTAGTATATTATTAAGAACTAATGTGATTGTGCGTAGCATATTTCAATAAAAGAAACAAAACACTAAATTATTAGGCGGCCCATCAGACCCGCAATTAAGAGGCATTTGTTTCCTACACCAGTAATTTTTCTAATACACCCAGCATATACAGTGCAATACCAATTTTGCCCTTCTCGTAATCCAAAAGCAATCCATAAAGATTCATACGGATTCGCAATCCGTAAGACTCTTACGGATTGTGAATCCATAACCTGCGAATCCGTAGGATTACGGATCGCGAATCCGTAAGATCGTAATCCGTACGAGTGCGCTCTGACCATCTGAGCTACTGAACCATTCATGTTAAAAACTAATTAAAATTGATATATATAACATTATATATTTTAATGTATATTTAATAGACATAAATTTACATAATTAATTTTTATCTAATAATATATTTTTTACATATATAAATTTTTAATGTATATGAACCTCTGATTTTATAAAATTAATTTTTTTAAAATATATGAACCTAATATTTTTTATTAAAATCTATAATTTTTAATTAAGCCATATTTTTATTTTAATTTATTGTTATCAAAATTCATATATTTTATAATTAAACCATGATTTTATCTAATAGTATATTTTTTATCCAATAAAATATATTTTTTATAACAGTTAATTTTTAAAAATATATTTTATTGGATAAAAAATATACTATTAGATAAAATCATGGTTTAATTATAAAATATATGAATTTTGATAACAATAAATTAAAATAAAAATATGGCTTAATTAAAAATTATAGATTTTAATAAAAAATATTAGGTTCATATATTTAAAAAAAAATTAATTTTATAAAATCAGAGGTTCATATACATTAAAAATTTATATATGTAAAAAATATATTATTAGATAAAAATTAATTATGTAAATTTATGTCTATTAAATATACATTAAAATATATAATGTTATATATAGCAATTTTAATTAGCTTTTAACATGAATGGTTCAGTAGCTCAGATGGTCATAGCGCGGATACGTAATCGAAGGTTGTGGGTTCGACACCTACTTGGACCATTTTCAAAAATCATTTTAAAAAATTTTAACTCGTACGGATTACGAATCCATAAGGTTCTTATGCATTCGCGATCCGTAGCCTTACGGATTCGCAATCAGTAAGTACCTTTGTTTCGTCTTACGGATTACGAATCCGTAAGGTTCTTACGGATTACGAATCCGTATGAACCTTTACGAATTGCTTTTGGATTACGAGAAGGGCAAAATTGGTATTGCACTGTATATGCTGGGTGTATTAGAAAAATGACTGGTGTAGGAAGCAAATGCCTAATTCCATATATCAACATTGGACCTATATTTTATTTTAGTGTTGGCCATGAGGGCCCTTAATTTCTGAATTGGGATTTAATTCCATGTTGATAAAATTGAAAAGATGAAATAATCATTGTATTATTTTTTTGTTGTTTTACAACTGGTTGTTGTATTATATAACAAATAGAACAACAACTTATCTATAACAAATAGAACAGCAACAACTTATCTCTTATTCAGATTACAAATTCAAAATATATAACTAAGTAGTTAATAACAAACTGAATAACTTATCACTTATTCAAAATATATATAACTAAGTAGTTGCCATAATCTTCTATCAAATCTTCTAGTTGCCATAATCTTCTATCAAATCTTCATGTAACAACCTTTGGAGCAACAGCTTGGCAACAACCGTGAGTTTGAATTCAACATTCAAACTCACAACAACTGAAGGAACTGCAATCCTGGCTAACACTCCCCCTCAAGTTGGAGCGTAGGGATTAAACATGCCCAACTTGGGAAGGAAGTCATGAAAAGAGGTTATGCCCAAAGCCTTAGTGAACGGATCTGCGAGCTGGGATTGAGAACGGATATAGACAGTACAAATAGTCTTGGCAAGAATGTGTTCCCTTATGAAATGGCAGTCCAGCTCAATGTGTTTCGTTCTCTTGTGGAAGACTGGATTAGCAGCAATATGCATAGCTGCCTTATTATCACAAAATAACTCCATAGGACCAAGTTGACGAACTCCAAGAGAAGCCAAAAAAGATTTTAACCAAACTAACTCAGCTGTAGTGGCAGTCATAGACCTGTATTCTGCTTCAGCAGATGATCTGGAAACAGTGACTTGTTTCTTCGACTTCCAAGAAATAGGAGAATTGCCATGTTTAATAAAAAATCCTGTAACAGACCGACGGGTTAGAGGACAACTCGCCCAGTCAGAATCACAGTAAGCATGAACCTATAAATCACATACGCTGCTAAGCAAAATGCCATGACCTGGGCTGAATTTAATGTAGCGGAGCACCCTTAAAGCTGCTTCATAATGAGCCTCCTTAGGGGCCTTCATAAATTAAGATAAAATGTGCACAACATAGCAAAGGTCAAGTCGTGTAAGAGTAAGATAGACTAATTTTCCAATAATACGCCTATATCTAGCAGGATCACCATAGTCTGGTCCATCAGCAATAGCTAAACGATGGTTTTGCTCCATAGGAGAATGAGCTGGATGACAATTAATCAATCATGTTTCCTTCAAAATATCTAGAGCATATTTGCGTTGACATAAGAAAAGGCAATTTTTGTTACGTGCAATTTCAATCCCCAAAAAATAACATAAAGGACCCAAATCCTTAATTTTAAAACAGCTATTGAGATAAGTTTTAACATCATGACAAGCCTTTGAATTATTTCCTGCCAATACTATATCATCAACATAAACTAGTAAGGCCAAGAAAATGGATCCACAGGTCAAAGTAAACGAAGTATAATCTGCATTGGATTGAACAAAACCATAAGCTTGTAGAGAAGAAGTTAATTTAGCAAACCAGTTGCGAGGAGATTGTCGTAAACCATACAACGACTTCTGCAATCTGCACACCTTGTTCTCATGACCATAGCTAAATCCAGGGGGAAGTTGCATATAGACCTCCATGAAGATCACCATTGAGAAAAGCGTTGTGAACATCCATTTGATGGAGCTCCCAACCTTTAGCAGCTGCCACGGCCAGCAATGTACGAACACTCACCATCTTAGCAACGAGTGCAAAAGTCTCAGTGAAATCCTCACCAGGAACCTGGCGGTTACCAGAAATAACAAGACGTGCCTTATAACGTTCAATGCTTCCATCAGAGTTGTATTTAATTCGATAAACCCATTGGCATGGAAGAGCATGTTTACCAATAGGTAAGGTGGTGAGATTCCAAGTATTATTCTCCTCAAGTGCAGAGATTTCTTTCCTCGTTGCCTCTACCCATTCACGGCAGCGCAAAGCTTCCTTGAATGTGTTTGGTTCAACCCCTGTGTCAATTGCTACAGCAAATGCTTTATAATTTTCAGATAACTTGTGCATTGAGAGATAATTAGTAATAGGAAACCGCATACTTGAGGAAGAGTTGGCTAGATGATCATTGGAAGAAGGTGTATGTGTAGAAGCTAAATAGCATTCATAAATATCGAGATGACCTGGAGCCTTTCTTGTACGTGAAGGACGAACCAATTGTTGTCTCATTTCTGCCACGGTATCATGCGAAGGAACGTCCTCAAGAATGGGACTCCCCCTGTCAGCTAATGGAGAAGTAGGTTCCTCAACCAGGTTGTGAGAAGAAGGCACAAGCGTTGAAGATTCTGGCGAAGTAGTAACATCAACAGGCACAGTTCGATCAACAAACATAGGAGAGTGATCCACACAATCAATATTAGATGTGGAAAGCTGCATAGGATTAGAAGAAATTGGTGCAGCAGCAAATGGAAATATATTTTCATAGAAATGTACATCCCTGGAAACAAAAAAATCATGGCTTTCCAAATCATATAACCTCCATCCTTTCTGACCACTATGGTACCCAACAAAAATACATTTTCTGGAGCGAGAACTAAATTTATCACTGGAACGAGGTTGAGCAGAAGCATAGCATAAACAACCAAATACTCGTAAATGATCATAATTAGCTTTATTGCGATGTAAAATCTCGTGGGGAGTTTTACCATCAAGAACTTTAGTTGGTGTGCGGTTAATTAAGTGAGCTACGGTTTAAACACTAACTCCCCAGAATCCAACAGGTAAGTGAACTTGAAACAAGAGAGCTCGTGAAATATTTAATATGTGACGATGTTTCCTTTCTACTCGGCCATTTTGCTGAGGAGTATAAATACAAGATTTTTGATGAACAATTCCTTTATCACTTAAAAAGGCATGCATCTTGTGAGATAAAAATTCAGAACCATTATCAGTGCGTAAGACTTTCACTGTTTTACCAAATTGATTATGAATCATAAGAATAAATTGACGAAGCAAGGTAGATGTTTCATGTTTTTCGCGCATAAGGTATACCCAAACCGCACGACTATAGTCATCAACAATGGTTAAAAAGAAATGAACACCACAAAAAGAAGAGGTCTGATATGGTCCCCAAATGTCACAATGAATAAGCTCAAAGCAATCTGTACTGTGATAATCACTAACAGGAAAAGAAGATCTAGTCTACTTGGCTCGAAAACAAACATCACAAGCCTTATTATGAACAAGAGCCATGGTTTATTCCATGAATGAGAGTTATTCCGCTGCCTTATTTTTTCAGTCTTTCTTATTCACATTCCCCAAAAGTACATCTTCTTCTATCTTTTTATCTTATCTTCAATGTATTCCACTTATACTCAAGTATCTATCTCCTCAACTTTCACCTTCTCTGATTTCTTTACAAATTATGATTATTATTATTATTATCATAAATTTCATTTTTGCCTCGCATAACATTTGCAATTTTGGTTCCATTTTGAATCCTTCTCGTATCCATTTGCAGGTCATTGATTTAAAGTCAGTTGCATTGTTCTGAATCTTCAAAGGCCAACCCCGAAGTCTATTGACATGAACATGTTATTGTTCCGAATCACTTCTCATATTTCAATTTTCTTTCTACATCACATAATCGAAGCACGTGGGCTATCTTGAAGCACCTCTTGAACCTATTGCTGATCAAAGTCATTCATGGAAGAGTGTCTGAAGAAGCAATTGACATGTTGGACATGACCGATATTCATGCACCAACTTGAGGGGGAGTGTTGAATTGTATAATTTAAATTTCAAATTATTGTTAGGATTTGTTAGGTTGTTATAATTTGTTCAGTTTGTTATTATCCCTTATTATTAGCATTTTGTTGAATTTCTCTCTCTTATATAAGAACTTCATGTTTTATGAAAAAAATATAGAAGAGAATGGAGTGAATGAATGAAAGAGAAATCATTATTCCAATTTATCATTATCTACTTTTTAACACATGTATAAACATTGGGTTTCACCTTTTATTTACCAACAAAAATGACCACTACTCTTAATTTCTGAATTATATATATATATATTATAATTGTTTGAGTGTTACTTTATTTTTTTCCCTTGGAATTCATTATAATACGATATATAGTTATATTAAGAAAATATTTGACTTATCTATTTATACTTGAATTCATTTGATATTAACTCTTTCCGTTTCATTTGTTATATTTTCTTTGGTTCTTAATATAAAAAAAACTTTCAATATAATCAGGCAGACCAATAAAAATAGTTAATTAAGTTGATTTTATTAAAAAAAATTAAATGTTAATATACCAGTTTTATCCTTTTTAATAATTATTAATTTGTTATGTGTGATGTGAAAATATTAAAATCTAAAAGTATTATAAATTATTAAATTAATAAATACTTAGAGTATTTAATTAATAAGGAACTCTAGTA
>PYAF01004755.1:120078-133960 GCA_007407185.1 Glycine tomentella | reverse complement strand
TATATTAAAAATTTTAATTTTATAAAATCAGAGGTTCATATACATTAAAAATTTATATATGTAAAAAATATATTATTAGATAAAAATTAATTATGTAAATTTATGTGTATTAAATATACATTAAAATATATAATGTTATATATAGCAATTTTAATTAGTTTTTAACATGAATGGTTCAGTAGCTCAGATGGTTAGAGCGCAGATTCGTAATCGAAGGTTGCAGGTTCGATACCTACTTGGATCATTTTCAAAAATCATTTTAAAAAATTTTAACTCGTATGGATTACGAATCCGGATTCGCAATCCGTAGCCTTATCCGTAAGAGCCTCGTATGGATTACGAATCCGTAAGGTTCTTACGGATTACGGATTCGCAATTCGTAGCCTTACAGATTCACAATCCGTAACGCTCTTACGGATTCGCAATCCGTAAGAACCTTTGTTTCGTCTTGTGGATTACGAATCCGTAAGGTTCTTATGGATTACGAATCTGTATGAACCTTTACGGATTGCTTTTGGATTACGAGAAGGGCAAAATTGGTATTGCACTGTATATGCTGGGTGTATTAGAAAAATTACTGGTGTAGGAAGCAAATGCCCAATTAAGAAAGGATTGGATTGGACTTACATGAATTGGGAAATTACTTAATGCATCCAAGTTTACTTGGTGCACCCCATTATCTAAAATAGTGAGCCCAAATAGACTATTATGCCCCTCGGTAGTGTTTTACTACACCCCATTCTCTTCCCAAAGCTGTCGCACCTTGTCCCTTCCTGCACCCTTTTTCCCCGCTGTGATTTAAGTTGTATAGCCTGCACCTTCGTTCACACACTTGGTTAGGTGAATTGAAGCCATTGATCTTTGTAAACATGCATGCAAATGTATTACAGATTAAATCTTTTAATGCAATACATTTGTATGTATTACGGATAGCTCAATCCATAATACATGTTAAGTTTTAAGGATTCATTAGGATCGAACATGTGTCTTAGAGTTAAAAGAGAAATGTAATTCTTTATATTAATCACAAGTTGTTATATATTGTTTTTACAATAATTATATTGAAACTAACATCAATGATAATTGGAAGTGTTTTTTTTTTTAATATCTTAATAGTAGATAAAATTAAACTAAAAATATAATAATAAGAAGAATAAACAACACATCGGTATCGCTTTTATTCCTCTCCTCCTCCACATTCTCTTTATTTGCACCACGTACCTTAGTTGCTTGCATTCCCACTTTTTTTGGCCAAGTAATTTTCTGGAGAGTTCATGATCCCATCCCATGAATTACACTAGTCCTGGATTCGGTTGTCTTCATCTGTTAATAGTTTCATTCGTGGGATTTTATGTTCCCAAGTTAAAGTTTAACACGTGGAATTATGTTCACAAGGTTTTGAGTAGTTTATATGGTTGTACAATAAAATTCCATAACAAAGAATTATCCTACAAATAGATTTTCGTTTTCTATTAAACTTATTAGCTATTAGTATAAAGAAAAATCGTTTACCATCACCAATATTCATCCACTAACAAAAAGAAAAAGCAATCCACCATGTACACGTTTTAATCCAATGCTACATGCAAACAATTAAAACCAGAACACAAAACACAACAATATCCATCTCTAACGTACAAAACCTCAAACAACACAATTGAACCACTAACCCTTTCACATCACACCATGGCTTCACCCATCAGACCCAGTACCCCAAGAACAAACGCAACCACACCAAACTTGAAACTCACGGAAGAACCAGCAGAAGAAGCTTCAGCGGGCAAGTCCTTGTTATCACCATTGTCACTATCATCCCTGGCGGCACCGTCACCGGCACCGGACTTCGTCTTATCCGTTTTCGGCGAAGCCCCTTTAGCCTTTCCCGGCGCCGGTGCCGGAGCCTCAATGGGAAGCACAAGGTCAAGAGGGAGAAGCACCTTGTCCACCTGGTATATGGCGAGCTTGTTGTCCGTGTAAACGGTTCCGGTGACGGAGGCGTTGACAGCGCCTGTGGCCATGCTCACCTGGCTGCCACCAAACGTGGTAACGTTGAGCTGGAGCCGCTTGGGGTCGTCTCCGGCCTGAGTCTGAACGGGGTTGGTGAGTGTGTCGAAGTTTGAGATGGAAATGAAGGAAGAGAGTGTGTGGAATTGTAAAAGTTCCACTTTTTGTCTGTCACTAAGAGAGTTGAGGAAACCGGCTTTTAGTTTTGAGAAGGCACTGTCTTCTGGGGCGAAGAGGGTTAACCCTCCTGAGCCTGAGGTTAGAAGCTGTGAGTTGAGTTGGTTGATGAGTTGAGTGGTTTTGAGAAGCCTAATGAGAACGGAGAATCTCTTTGCTCTTCTTAGGATTTGGACTATGTCAATGGAGGGTGCTTTTGGGATGGTGGGTGTGGGGGCGCCACTTGGTGTCACGGGGACTAAAGGTACTGTGTTGAATCCTGGGGCTGGAGCAGTGGCTGGTGGAGAGGGTGGTGTGAATGCTGGTGGTTGTGGTTGTTGTTGAGGTGGGGATGGGGGTGATGAAACTGGGGCTTGAATTGGTGTGAGTTGGGCTGAAGTGGTGTGGAAGAAGGTAATAAGTGCTATAACTAGTAAAATTGAGGCTGAGAAGAGAGACTGTTGTTTGATCTTCATTTTAGGGTTCAAGACTGAGAGCTTAAGTGAGGAGGGTGTGGGGCACTTTGAGGCTGCTGCTACTTGCTAGTGTTGTGTTGTGTTGTTGTGAGGAAAGAGGAGTAAGAGGTTGAGCTTTTATTTTGAGGCTGGGAGAGTGATTTGTGTATAGGTGTAGGGTTTAGTTAGAAAGGAAAGGTAAGTTGCATCTTTCTTATAGCTAGTAGGAAATCCGCTTTACCTATCATGGACATGGAAAGGTGGTGCATCTTGTTTGATTAGTAGTGTGAGGCAGAAGAGATTTTGCAGTGATAAAGGAGTAGGAAGCCAAGGTGGATTGAAATGTGCATGTATGGAAATGGAACTATTTGTGTTCAAGTCGTAGTTATTGGTGTGTGATCTGTTTAGGGGTTGAGTTATTACATCCATCAGGAAGAAAAGGAAATCAAATGATTAGCTCCTTAAGTGGCATTATCTGTCAGGTTTTGGTAATAAGGACTGAGGAGCTAAGAACCGCACTTGAAACCTACCACACTTCCACGTACCTACATACAACTCCATTATTTGTTATATATCCCAAGTTCCTACGAGAGATATTTGAGTTTACTTGGCTCTTTATATCAACAACTGAAAGGATAAAACTTATTTGAATTTTTTTTTATGTTGCATATTTGTTTTAAATAGCTAGACCTACAAGACTAGTCATGAAATATACACCACAGTCGTCTCTATTGAACTTAAGATGTTTTAATTTTGTTTTAAATAATTTCTTTCCTGTTTCAAGTACTTGTTTTTTGTATCCCATCTCCACCATTTTTAACTTCATTTTTAATAAATATTTACTGTTTTATTAGGCCAAAGAATGCAACTAAACATTAGTTTTAGTGGTATCCCTTTAGCATGATGTCTTGATTGTCCCTCAGGTATGCTTTCTTTTCGGTGCTATATGTACGGCCACTTTTTAAACGAAAAAAAAAATTAAAAAGGAAAAAATGGAGGGTATAGCAGTCTCTAGCTATCAACATAATACGTAACAAAAGAGCTAAAACACCACATAATTTAAGAAAAGGCACCCATAAAGTAATAAATTATTTTTCGAGTATATTTGGATAAGCTTTTCTTGAAATATTTTAAGGAGAAAAAAATAAGAAAAAAAATTAAATAAGTTTTTTATAAGATAAAATTAGATAAATATTAATTAATTTATAAATGTGTTATCATCCTTTAAAGAAATTATATGAATTTTTTTTACAAATTAACTAAAGAAGAGTTCATTTGAGTTTATAAAAAAAAACTTATAAACTATTTTTCTTTTTTAGAATTGTTTTTAAAAAAACTTATTCAAATAGATACTAAAAGAAGAAAAAATATCATAATAAAAGGAAAGTTTCATTTTGATTAATGTCGTATTTAAACTCAAATTTCTATAATTATTTTAATTGTTTATATGCAAAAATTATTCCATTTTAATCATACAAAACACATTTTGTTAGAAAAAAGACTAAGGCAGATTCCTCTACTAATTTTGTCTTAGCTTAGTAAAAGACAAGTTAACAAGAAAGAGTGTTTATAAACGACTTCAATTATTAAGTGATGTGAAACATTGTGATTTATCAAAATACTTTTTTAATGAAAAACATAGGTTTTATCCTAAAAAAGAAATAACCGAAACATACGTTTTAATGCAAACAATAAATTTAAATTAATTTAAACATGTATCTCACTTATGCACTAAATCGTTTAAAATTAGTTCTAGCAAGCTTTTAAACTAAACTAGCACTGAATATGTATTCAGTCATTTATTTTCTCCAATAATTTTTATTAACATCATTGAGAGTGTATGACATTTTATTATAGGCTACCCATTCAACCAATTCAGGAGGTGACGATTTTCTGTGAGGATAAAGACTTTTACAAGGAAGAATAAAGGCATCAATGATTTAAAATTGAGTAAAATTTATTTAGATGGAATTGATTTTGAACTGTTGAAAATAATTGATTAGGTATGTAACAAAATTAATTAATATTAATAATCAATTTTACATTGGAAGATGTATACAATGTGAAAAATTGTTTTTGACCATAAAATAGACAAGTCCTAAACAATAAATCATTTTTCTAAATGATTAAAAAAATAGCAAAGCTAATTATCCGAATAAGAAAGAATTGAGTTTGTAAAAGTTATTTTGATCAATTTATTTAAAAAGTTATCATTCCTTGAAATTCTATATCAATAATAAAAAAAATTGAAAATAAAACCTCAATTAAATAAAAAGAGTTTATATGGTGACTCCAATAATTTGAAGGATTTTGATATTGTTAATTTTTTAACCAATCAAATTATATATCATCTTCTCATTAATTATTTTTTTGAACCTATACTTAAGAAAAATTAATAAGAAACTTTTAAATCCTAAAGTCCGAAAGATTTATTTATTTATTTATAAAAACTGGAAGTATGCTTTACGACTAGAATAGCAATTTAAACACCTTGTAACTCAAAAATTTTTCAACATAGACTGATAGTCTTCTATCGCGTCTTCTGCTGCATAAGTCAAAAAACAGAACCCTCAAATGCCATTTGAGCACAACAATGCCAATATATTATTATTCAACAGAATGTGATCATTCAACATGCTTAAGCCATTTTATTATATGCTTGACACATTTTATTCGGCACAACCACCACTTCAACACGATTCCTGAATGCTGACAGCAGAGTGCATGAACAAACATTTCCAAGCATATTTGATTAGATGTTTGCAATTTCAAAACATATTATGAGAAAATAAAGTATTTCATTCAGTTTTCTCAAAACATAGTGGACATTTTTTTTTTATTTGAAGAAAATTGGGCAGTACAATAATCTTTCTGGATACGACAATACAGAGAAAGCCAAGAAAAAGAGCATAAAGATAACTTCACAAAAAATAACAGTTCTTGTAGTTGTTCTGAAAATTAACAGCCTGTAAATGACTCTTCCTCATATGGAGAATGTTACTGCTGTGACTAAAACAACACTAAGGGACACCAACATTGTTCCACGAATGCTAATTAAATTAATGGCACTTGCAACAGAAGTGGTCTTGTTTAACTCTCCCTGATCATCATCATCTGCTGATGAGTTATCCTTATCAGCTCTAGGTGCCTTTGCCAACGTGGGAGCAGGAGCTGGAGGCCTAGGCTTTGAGAAATCCAAAGGAATAAGCACCTTATCCACGTGATATATGGCAAGTGTCTTATCAGCGTACACAATGCCTGTGAGAGTGGCATTCACCACCCCCGTTGAAATATTCACACTGTTCCCATAAGCTGTCACATTTATTTGATACCCATTGGGGATATCACTTGCCAGTGTCATCACTGGATTGCTAAGAGAGTCAAAGTTAGGGCTTGAGACATAAACTGGAAGAACGTGGAACTGTATCAATGCTTTCTGTTGGCGATCGCCGAGAGAGTTGAAGTAACCAGCTTTGAGTTGTGAGAAGGCACCATCATCAGGTGCAAGAATGGTTAAACCTCCTCCAGATTTTGTGGTTACAAGTTGTGCATTGACTTGGTTGATAATTTGGGTGGTTTTGAGCAAGCGAATTAGCGTGTTGAATGATTTGGCCTTCCTTAGAATTTTGATGATGTCTTGATTAGAAGAAGAATCAGACATGGGTGCTTGGGGTAATGAGGGGACCAATGGTTTTGCTGGAGCTGGAGCTGGTGTGGCAGGGGCTGGTTTTGCTGGGGGTTTAGGGGCTGCAGAAGGTGACTGCGCTAAAGTGGGGGTTGAAAATATGAGAGCAAAGAGTACTAGTAGGAGAGAAAGGAAGCTAGCTTGCTTGATCATCTTGTTGGTAATAAAAATTCTAGATCGATGGCTTTTGGAAAGATGCAATGCAAATAACAGGTTCGTTGTTATTGCAATTAGTGTTTGCTGTGTGAAATGTGTAATGGAACATAGTGCTTTTATAGATGCTATTGCAAGGTGAACGATAGGTTGTTAAAATATGTAGTTATGAAAATATCCTATAGTACTTGGAGATTAAGGTGGTATGTCAAAGGCAGATAAGGTGATACAGAAGGGGATTTCGCTGTTGTTGCGGCTGCCTTTTGCTTGGAAGTGCAGAAGAAAATGAGTGAGAACTCGGTTGTAAGAAGATAAAAGGTATACTAGATACATTAAATTATCCATATTTCATACAGATAAGGAAACCCCTTTTTCTTTCAGGAATGACAGATGTCAAATCACTTGTGTAACAAAAAATAAGCCTGTTGTAATTGTCTATGAATAATTATGTTATATTTGAAACATCTCTAGATTAATTTTCTGCTTTTAGGTGTAACCACATTTCTATCTTGATTTTCTATACTTTATGTAATTTCCTAAACCCCAATTTTTTTCCATTTGCATCCACAAAAAGGTGGTATCAGTCAGTCAGTTTTGAAAAACACTGTTTTTGTGCGTTTTGAAATATCTGATTATGCCTCTTTTCCTCGTCATCTTGAACCATTGTACTTATCGGAGAGTGTTAGCTTTGTTGTTGCAGATATTGCAAAATTGACTGGACTAACACGAATCAGTTTTTCCTGTTCCCAAACGCTGAGCTGTTAAGGGAACATTCATTTCCTTAATCATGTATCAGATAAAAGAACTAGTTTGAATTCCATTAATTATAATCAGAAAAAAATTATGCTGCTACTTAGGGGTATATCTAGAGATTGAATGACAGTTCTTGCCATTCATCATTACTATTGTTTCTTCAATGAAAAGATTATTATGTTAATTTGATTCTTTTGTTTTGTTGTATTAAAAAGAAACAAGTAGCAAATGTTCCATAGGAGAAGACTCGCAAGGAATGCTGACGACCATTTGTTATGATGACAGTACCTCTAGGCTCTTAGATGACAGAGTAACTTCTGATATTGTAATCCTTATGATCATTTTCAAATGGTACACTAACCCTACTCAAGTTAATTCCACCCTAAACATCATCTACAATGATAAGGATTCTCTGCTCCTTTAACCCATCGCATAAACGCTTATCTAGCTATTCCAACTATAGTTTCCTCATCAATTTGGATCCCATCCTACCTCTTCTTGATAGCTCAGGTCTGTCCATTTATTTGATACTTGGCATCACAGTAACATCAACCAAGTTGTGTCTCTTAACATCACAGTAAAATGGTTCTCTCAATAATTTTGATAAATTTTGATGTTGATTTTGTTATTGATTCAAGATATGAAATTTGTCTCATTATATTGATTTATATGAAAACTATAAAATTCAATTATTGTCCGAATAAAAAAAGACAAATATATTGTATGAGAAGAGTGTCCCATAAACAATAAAAAATCTGAAAAAATCTCCAAAACTCAAACAAAAAATTGCTCGTAAAACTCAATTTTTATCATATTTATGTTTTTAAATAGTCCAAAAATTAGTTGGTTTCAAAGTTGATACATAGGTAAATTTAATGAGATAAGTTTCATGTTTCAAATTAATAAAAAAAAAGTTTAAAATAAAACCATATAATCGAAAACGATAAATTTACAAGACCATTTTACTAACTTTTAGGCTTTGTTTAGGAGTTAGGAGGGGAAGAGAAGGAAAGAAATTCAAGGGGAAGGAAAGGGAAAAAAATGAGGGAAATTCCTTCTTCCTTGTTTGGGAGTTAAAAATATATTAAGAGAAGGAAATTGAAAGTTAATAAGATACTTTTACAATATTGCCCTTAAATTGTGATTTAGTGCTTTGTATTTTGGTGTTTTATTAATTCTGATTGGGGTAGGATAGTAATTTTATTACTTTTCATTCTAAAAATCACCAAATAAGGGAAACAACAATTTTTAGGCTTTGGAGGAATTCAGAGGAGTTTTAAAAATCCTCAAATTCTTTTCCTCAAAAATTAAAACTTCCAAATAAGGAGATCTTACTACCCAGACCTTTCCTTTCCTTTCCTTCCCCTCTAAAATCCCTCTCCCTTAATAAACAAGAAATCAAATTATAACCTAATAAAATTAAGGGACCACATAAGTAAGTTAGCCAACATGTTTTATAGCATGTTTTTATAAGCTTTCCAACATAGTTTCCGAGGACAAAACATAGAAAACCAAGAAAAAAACATGAAGAGAATTCTGCAAAAATGACAAAGCTTGTGTTTAAAGGAACAGCCTCAAATGAATCTTCCTCAGAGGAAGATAGTTACTGCTGCGACTACAGCAACATAGAGGGTCAACAACATTGTTCCACGAGTGCTAATTAAATTGATGGCATTGGCAGCAGAAGTGGCCTTGTTTGACTCTCCCTGATCATCATCTTCTGCTGATGAATTGTCCTTATCAGCCTTAGGTGCCTTTGCAAACGTGGGAGCAGGAGCTGGAGGCCTAGGCTTTGAGAAATCTAAAGAAATAAACACCTTGTCCACGTGATATATGGCAAATGTCTTATCAGTGTACACAATGCCTGTGAGAGTGGCATTCACCACCCCAGTTGAAATATTCACACTGTTGCCGTAAGCTGTCACATTTATTTGATACTCATTGGGGATATCACTGGCCAGTGTCATCACTGGATTGCTAAGAGAGTCAAAGTTAGAGCTTGAGACATAAACTGGAAGAACGTGGAACTGTATCAATGCTTTCTGTTGGCGATCGCCGAGAGAGTTGAAGTAACCAGCTTTGAGTTGTGAGAAGGCACCATCATCAGGAGCTAGAATGGTTAAACCTCCTCCAGATTTTGTGGTCACAAGTTGTGCATTGACTTGGTTGATAATTTGGGTGGTTTTGAGCAAGCGAATTAGCGTGTTAAATGATTTGGCCTTCCTTAGAATTTTGATGATGTCATGATTAGAAGAAGAATCAGACAAGGGTGATTGGGGTAATGAGGGGACCAATGGTTTTGCTGGAGCAGGAGCTGGTGTGGCAGGGGCAGGTTTTGCTGGGGGTTTAGGGCTGCAGCAGGTGACTGGGCTGAAGTTGTGGTACAAAATATGGGAACAAAGAGAGCTAGTAGGAAAGAGAAGATAATTAGCTTCATCATCTAATTGATAATTGGAAATCCTAGATTTTTCTTTGCTGCTTTTGGAAAGATGCAAAGGATAATAGGTTAATTGTTTTGTGGGAAGTGTAGTGGAGCAGAATGCTTTATAGATGTTAAGTGAATGATAGGTTGGTGATGTGAAAATGACCAATTGTTTGGGGGTATATCTAATCTGTTGTGGAGATGTTGGTGGTACTTGATGCAGATAAAGAAGGGGGATTTCTCTGATGTAATGTAATGTATGTAGCCACTGACTCTGCTTTGAAATGCAGGTATTAATCAATCAGAGCTCGATTGAGTTGTAAAACATGCACGTTAAGGAAATCCCCCGTTTTATTCAGAAAAGATAGATGTCAAGTCAATTCAGTAAAAATATGAAGTTTAAATTTTCAATGCATTTATCCAATAAAGCTCGGTATTTAACTAAAATAATTCTTAGTTAAATTTTATTTATCTTTTGATTGAATTTTAAATTAATTAGAGTCATTTTTTCCTGATGAACGAAAGATTAAGACAAAAAATAAAAAATTTCACTTATGATTTTCTCCTGCATTTGCTTCAGGGTAATGGTTATCAGGAATTTATGACGAACAGCTGTTGTATTTGCCTGCCTCTAAAATACCTCTTATCTTTAATATCTTGAGCTGGGAGGGAAAAGGATTGTGGGCTTTCTTCCATTATGTTAATTCATCAGCAATAATCTTTGATTGCTGCAAAATATTTATATATATCAAGTATGTACACATGAAACAGATAATAGAGCTTTCTTCTTTCTTCTTTTCTACTCTCCAGGTCGATTAGAAAAAGATTATGTCGCTAGAAAAATGCTAAATGTTATGAAGAGATTTTTCATCAAAACACAGAACTTGTGTATCATGTGAAATCCCGCTTTTTATTTTCTTAATTATTCAATTAATATTAATTTTAAAAAAGCCCAACCGTTGAATGTTACTTTCATGCGATTTGTGCACAGGATGTTCGTGCTAAATAGCAACACTCTATATCGCTATTCATATGCGGTCAAGTTCTTGCTAGCACTTGAAAAGATAATATTTACCATTCACCATTTCAGGGGCCATATATTATATATACCAAGATCTGTTTTCCGACAATTTTTTATTTTCATACTGATGCATGCACAAGTTGTTCAATTGAGGAAAGATGTAAATGTGACAAGCATAAAAGTTATATGATAGATTCACAAAAAAAAAAAAAAAAAAACGAATCACACGACATACTTTGATGTGAAGCTGTCTTAAAATAAGAAATGTTGTTGCAAACTTTCTACCTTATAAAAATAAAACAGCCAGAACTCTAGTCTTGATCGAGCACAATCTTGTATATAAGTTTATTCCAACTAATTTAATTTAAGCTTAATTATTTGTTTGGCAATGGGTGATAGGCTTCATAGATCTTGCGGATTGACCATAACAATCTTGCCAGCTTCACTAGAGCTACCTCACATTCACAAAAGGATAGCACTGAGAGTGCAGAGTGAATAGATTATATTTAAATTCAAGATGCACTATCAGTACGACGAAACCAAGTCCAGCAATGAAATAAAAGATCCAATAGGATAAGAAGTTGAAGATCAATATGGAAGTGGAAGCAGAACCAGCAACCATGAAACCAACGGAGAAAAAAAAGTGTATTATTCCCAAATATCAATTTTTTTTGCCGCAATCGGACATACTCATCTTTTGGTTTCCAGCTTGAAGGAAGACTAACTGAAGCATAGACGGTAATAGATGCAGCACATAAGAATGATCCAATTACAAATACTAAAAAATAGAACACATAACATGTCTTCTTCGGGAAAAAAGGAGTAAGTGTACTATCAATATCCTTAATAGGTATGGTTAAAACTCCGGTGCTTCCTACTGTGATAATAAGAGTTGCTACCACTATTAAAGTATTTGCCGCTTCTTTCACTTCAGATACAGATTCTTCGTACAACTTTTTGTGTGATCAATAGAATAATTCTTTGGGAGTCAAACCCTCTTTATTTCTCATTGTCTTCATTGCAGATGGAACTATTTTCTCCACTTCCTGCATGCATGGTTAAAAAAAGTGAATAACTAATTAAACTATAGTAATTAGGAAGATGAAGAGCATAAGAATGTAGTGAAGTAATTGTAAAAACAAGAACGCGATATTTTCATATTTTTTTACACTATATAAAAAAGGCGAGATCTTTTTTGATGGAAAAAAACAAAGACGAGATGTTGTTACATACTGATCTTTCCTTTTTTACTTTTTACCATAAAAATGCTTAGGACATTCTTTCCTTTTAGAAAAATGCTAAACAAATGGGTGAATAAATTACTCTCTTAATTTGCAGCTGGATGTCATTTTAGTCCCTAAAACTGAACCAAACTCGTGATTTTGTAAATTTTTTAGTGTTTCATATAATTAAGTCTTTGAATATAATCCATTTTTTGTCCCTAATTTAGGAACTTAAGTAATAACAATAGCATGCATAAATTTAGAGACAAAAAAATGTGTTGATTTTGAGTTTTAAATGAAATCGTAAAAAACTTCAGAACTTACTTGAGTTTTTTTCTTAGATTTACATATTAACATAACAGTAATATACAGAGACTAAATTAATCATTTACTTAAAATAGATATCAATACCTGAAACCATATCTCCTCACTACGCATTAGAACATGGTTTGTTGATTATTCGAATCTTTCTTCAGGTGCCAACTTTCCAGCTAAATGAAGAACATTGTTACCCGCAAAATCAACCAATTGTACCATAACATTTTTGAAAGCCCCCTTGCGTAATATTAGTCGGTATACAGTTTCTTGTCGATACAGAATAACAATGTGAAGTACTCTTCTTTGCTCTGTGGAATCCACCTCAAACAGCAAAGCTGGATGGTTCTTAAAAAGAAATTCTAATATCATAACGTTTCCTGATTTTGCTGCATCAAACATTGCTTTTGACAACTGTACATATTTCTCTTCTTCCATTCCCTTAGACAACGAGCTTACAATATCTTGATGATCAATAGTTTCCTTGCACAAGGCTACGTACCATTGATTTTAAATAATTAGTCATGCACAGATGGAAGGTATTTAGTCAAATAAAGTAATTAGTACACACATTATATATGGATATAGCGGCCCCTTAGCCCGTTTAGTTAATGAGTTATCACATATATATATATATATATAGTATTTTATTTCATGCGTCGCATGGATACATATTTATTTTATATAACTAAAATTTCTTATATTTTTTTAAATATATAAAATATATTATAATTAAAATATGCAACTAATAAATATTTGTACTTATAAATTATATTTTAGATTTAAGATAAATAATTTATATTATGATATACTATTGTTTTTAATTATTAATAATTTCTTTTAAATATTGAAATTCAAGTTAAAGATATTAAAAATGATAAAATGTTAATTTAAATAATTAAGTTGATATTAAAAATATAAGAGAAAATATATGAGGTACATCTTAGAAGTATGTTTGAATTTTTTAAAGACAAAATATGTATTAATTAAAAATTAGTTTTGATATTTAGTTACAACATGGTAAAATGGTTCGATTGATATTAAAGTAGAAGAAGATATACCAGACACACTAAAGTAGAAGAAGATATACCAGACACACTTTGCCGGAGTGAAGCATACCATTTCATGAGAGAAGGATATTCAAATGAGATTGAATGTGAGAGTGTGGGAACAGTTGCGCACACTACTATAAACGACACATACGACGACGGTTCTAAACCACATATTACAACGGTTCTTGAACCGTTGTTGTGTTTGTCGTTGTAAGTTGAAACTTTTCCAAAATCGTCTTTGTTTTCCTTATTGTATTTTTTTTTTGTAAAATAAGATGTGAAGACGGTTTTTTCCAAATAAACATATCTATCTATTATTAAATTGATTTACTTGATTTTGAGGTGATGTGTAACAATCTTATATTCATTTTATATTTATTTTATTAAATTGATTTAATCATTCAATTAAATCTTAAATTAATTGATATGATATATATTAATTGATTGATTCAAAATATATATTTAATATACTTTTGATTAAATAATATTTACATTTATATATTATAGATATATATGTGTGAGTGGATGAGAATTTTGTATCACATATCTTTTCATTTTTTTAACACACTTTCTTTATTTTTGTTTTCATTTCTTATTTGATCACAAACTATTTTTTTCATTTCATTATTTCTTGACTTTTTTT
>PYAF01004755.1:108265-119978 GCA_007407185.1 Glycine tomentella | reverse complement strand
CTCCTAGAATTAGTTCTTTTATATATAATCATTATGATCATGCAATGTAATTGACATCTTTTTCAATTTCAATTTTTATTTTTTTAAGTCATTTGTTACGGAAGTTGTCATTGTTGATTGATATATATATATATATATATATATATATATATATATATATTCAAATATGCAACGGTGGATAATTTTCAAGGTATAATTAGAAAGATATTGTTATAGTCTCTAACGTGTTAAGTTTATTTTGATCTATCCAAATTGATATTTTTATATTAATATTTTCTTTCAACAATCTTTCTTACTTTCTTGATAATAGATTGAAGAAGTATATGTTGTTGGTATAGAGTTTGGTGTTTTATTCAGAAATGGAGTGGGTAAGTATATTAACAAGTGCAACTATAGCCTTATGACTATCTTCTATTAGGAGATTTTTATGTACAATAATTGGTCTCACCTATACAAGGAGGATATACAGCAAAGCAAACATGTACTTATTTTGAAATGTATTGGATGGAGGATTTTGCTCTCCCTCCATTAGTTAATTTTCTTTATTAATTTTGATGTACATATTTTTTCCATTTCTAATTAATTATATTATTTGCTATGTTTCTAATAAGAATAAAAAAGTATGTCTTGATAAATGTTTCTAATAAAAAAATATGTCTTAATAAATGTGGTAAATATTTTGACACATCAATCTTATTTGCATAAAATAAGTTTCTATCATTTTTTACTCACTTATTTTTGTAACATTTTTTTCTAATTAAATATATAAATTTTAAGTTTGATTCTTGATATTATTTTCTAATTTTTACATTTGTAATTATTTAAACTAAATAATTAATAAATATTAAAAATTTAAAACAATATTTAAAAATACTCATATAAATTATAAAAAATAAATTTAATGTCCGTATAAGTCACGAGAGACTAAACTAATATCTATCTATATATATGTGTGTGTGTGTGTGTGTGGAGATAAGGAGATTTCGGTATTTTATATTTTGGTACCTCCAGTACCCTTTTAATATATCTATGTATTTGTTTTGCTGAGAAAAAAAAGGTCACAAAGAAAGAGAATCACATGACATACTATAATGCAAAACTGTCTTTTAAAAAACAGAAATATTCTTGCAAGCTTTCCATCTTATAAAACAGCCTGAACTCTTAATCACAATCATATATATTTTAGTTTATTCCAATGGATGGTAAGCTTCATAAATCTTGCAGTTTGGCCCTAGCAATGTTGTCAGCTTCACTAGAGCTACCTCACAAAAGGATAGCAGTGAGATCACAACTTGCCACCATAGAGCATAGTCAAGTACAAGATGCAAAACCAAAGCAATACCACCAAGTCCACAAATGAAATAAAGGCTCCAATTTATGAAGTCAAAGACCACTATGGCACCGGAAATAGCGGCAGTGAACATGATTCCAATAGAGACAAAAAGTGATACACTCCCAATTACCATCTTTGTTTGCCGCAACTTGACAGACTCATCTTTTGGTTTCAAACTTTGAGGAAGAATAACGGAAGCATAGCAGAACATAGCTGCAGCACAGAAACATGTTCCAAATGCAATTGATAGAAAAAACAACGTATACCATGTCTTCTTTGCGAAAAAAGGTGTAATTGTACTATCAAGATCCTTAATTGGAACGGTTATAGCTCCAGTGATCCCTAGGGTGATGATAAGAATTGCCACCACTATTAGAGTATTTGCCAAAAGTTTCACTATAGATACTGATTCTTTGTGCAAATCTTTGTGTGACGAATAATATAATTCTTTAGGAGTCAAGCCAGCATTATTTCTCATTGTTTTCATGGCAGGCGGAACAATTTTCTCCACTTCCTGTTTAATTAAAGTGAAAACTAAAATATAATTAGTATTATCGATGAACAGAATAAGATGTAGTGACGTAATAGGAAAAACAGCAATGATATTTTAATATTTTTTTACACTATAGAAAAAGGAGAGTGAAAAACATTATTCTTATAGAAAAAGTAGTTGTTATGTACATGATCTCTCCTTTTTTCTTTTTTTCTTTTTACCATAAAAATGCACAAGGGACGTGTAAAAGAGAAAACATTATTATTATTTTATAGAAAAATGCTAATCAAGTAGATATATACCTGGAACCATACCTCCTCACTACACATTAGAACAGGGATTGATGATAATCCGAATCTTTCTTCAGGAACCAATTTTCCAGCTAAGTGAAGAACATTGTTACCCTCAAAATCAACCAATTGTATCATAACATTCTTGGAAGCCCCCTTGCTCAATATTAGTCGGTATACAGATTCTTGTCGATACAAAATAGCAAAGTGAAGTAAGCCTCTTTGCTCTCTGGAATCCACTTCAAACAGCAAATCTGGATGGTACTTCAAAAGAAATTCTAAAATCATAATGTTTCCTGATTTTGCTGCATCGAACATTGCTTTTGACAATTGTGCTGAGTTGATAGACTCTTTCTCTTTTTCCATTCCCTTAAACAACGAACTTACAATATCTTGATGACCAATGGTTTCCTTGCACAAGGCTACCATTGGGTTTAAATAATTAGTCATGTACTCATACAAGGTATTTAGTAAAATATAAAATAATTAGTACACACATGTTGTATGCAGTGTCTAGAAGCCTGCTTTAATTAATTAGTTATTATTATAAATACATATTTATTTTCTCTTCCGTCTCATTTGTGCCTCACCTTTTTTCTATACTTATTTTTCTTTCTTTCTCATCACATATGATATTATATTTATCATTTTCTCTAAAAAAAATATTTCAACGCATCTTTATCTTTCTGTGGCAAAATGGGGGTGAACATTTAGTATTTTCCATCATTAATATCTAGATAGTAGTTGTGTCAAAAGTACTGAAGCGATCATATTTGAGTTAGTTTTCTGAAATATTTTGTTTGAATCCATTATATATAATTAAAAATAAATAAATAGTTTTAAAGGTAAATTCTATGTTTAATAAAAAAAATCAAGTTTGTACTTTTGTGATAGTTTAGTGATTACTTTTTAGATCTTGTTAATTTAAACAAGTATGATCTATTATCAATAATTAACAAATGAGTGATTTTAAAGCCTTCATTTTTTTTCTCTAGAAATCACATGTCTTTTAATCTATAATATCAAAGACTAATCTAGCTCATAATGGGAGATTGTTGACCTTAGAGAATTTACACGCGATTGTTCTATTATACACACACACACACACACACACATATATATATATATATATATATATATATATATATATATATATATATATCGTTCATCTACATGTAAACCCAAAAAGTCATTTGACCACTGCGTTGATCCTATGAGTTAAATCTTCATCTTCTAGGTGTTGCAATCCGTTCAGAAAATAATACACACACACTTTATCTGATTTATATATATATCCTATGAGTTATATATATATATATATATATATATATATATATATGATTCTTCATTTATGGGAAGTGTGTTAGAGGGAAATTTCATGTTTTTTTATCAATGAGAATCAAAAATAGTGTTAAGAGATTTACAATAACTCATATATCTTATTCAACTTATTAAGTTAGACTTCCTTGATAAAATTTTATGTTTGGAAATTTTAAATTGTGAGAATCATTAATTTTTTTAAGAATGACTAAAATATGTTTTGTTGGTCATATATATTCTTAGAAATATTTATATATGTTCATTGGAAATCAAAGTTTTTTACGTTTAGTTTTAATTAAACCTTTTACGAATGGTTTATTGCTCATAATTTTAAATGGTTTAATAAGATGTAAAAAGGTAAGTATATAAAATTAAGTTTTGAGTCCTCTAATGAGAAATTATTAAGCAATTTAAGTCATTTATGAAAAAATTAGTACTAGTTGATATTATAACGCATTCATGATTTATTATGCATGTATATATAATATTAACTGTTGATTTTTCTTTATTAACAACTCCGATAACTTACTACATCATATAATTGAGTTGCTTTGCTTTTAGAGTTAGATTCAGAGAACTAAGAGTAACATTTCTAAACTAGAAAAACCAAGTTCACAAGGATTATGAGAACTCACAAAATCGAGCAAGCATTTGCAAAGGTGTCAATCCCCTTTCGTTTTCTGCGGATAGCAATTTTGGATCACGATCCAATAATTTTGATGTCACGGCTGTCATGCCCAGAATCAAATGAAGAAGAGCAGGCATAAATCATTAGGCGTGAAAAAATTATTGTTAAATATGCAAAAGAAATTTGCTTCAGCTACATGCGGTTAGCTTTTAATTTGTTAGGAAACTATGTGAATGAGCAGTGGGATAGCTTGTGTGGAGAAAAGTGAAACTACAGAAAGTCAGAAACCAAATTTAGTAATAAAAAAATTTCCGTCACTAATTATGGGGTAATAAAAATTTTAGTAGTGGATTTTTTTAAAATGTTACTTATATTGTTTTGTTACTAATTTTATTTTATGTTGTATTAGTTTATTTGTTATGCAAAAGAAATGTGGATCAGCTTACTGTAAATGTTGTTGGTGATGGTCGAGAAAAATAGCTTCTCAACTTGTTGGAAGGGTAGATTATTGTGTAGGTCCTCTTGAGTCTTTTGAAATAAAAATTCTGTCATTGGAATGTGCCCTGCAGAAGATGCTAATTGAATTGGCAACATATCCTTTTGGCCTTTAATTGATAGCAACCTTGGATTCTTGCCAAACAGAATTTCAGCAATTTCCACATTTCCAGAAATCGCAGCCAAACAAAAAGCTGTATTCCTATCTGCCATGGAAATTTCCAAATCTTGCAAGTCCATACATTCAACCAACTTTTCTACAAAACTAGTTTGTTCCATGATGACTGCAACGTGTAGGGCTCTAATTTCACGAGCAGACAATGAAATTCGCCACCAATGAGGATGAATTTTAACATAGGATGAAGCCTCATTCCAATTTCCTGAAGCAGATGCTATATATATTTTCCTTTTATGCGTTCCTGCATCTTATGACTTCATACAATCAAATTTTGACTTACCTAGCTAGTTACGTTCAATATATTAACAGATAACATGAATATTATATATATATATATATATATATATATATATATATATTAAAATATAGCAATTTTAAATAAAATTTTGGTTTCAATTTAATACCATTTGAAATATATTTTTTTGTTACCATGACATTAATACAAAATATCCATTAACTTTAATAATGACATATATCATTTAAAAAATTTGACTTACATCTTTTAATAAGATATTTTCTTTCAATTATTTCTTTTATTCATACAATTCAAATCGACCACTTTACTTAAGAAAATTGAATTTAATATCACTCGAATCAACAATAATTATTTAAGTTAATTGTCACCTTATTTTGTTAAGTAAATCTTCCAAGTTTCAGACGATTAAAATACAAATGGTAATTACTAGAACTTGTAAGATCGTATTAGCACCAATAATTAGCTAGACAAAACCTAAAATGATCTTATATATATATATATATATATATATATATATATATATATATATATCCTTTGGTATTTATTTTTTCTTTTTGAAATCATCTTTATTTGGATATATTAATTAAGTGGTGTCCAAATGTTGTCACTGAAAATTAAATAAATTTCAAATATAAGAACAAAAATAGATCATTTACTAATAATACCTAGTGATTGTTGATGCTCTGCTTCACCCACAACAAAACCCAGGTCACTACAATCTGCAGATGCATTTAACAAAGGATATGTCTATATCAGAATTCAAACATGAGTAGCGCATGCAGGGCGGGCAGAAAAACAGAAATAAATAACAAAAAACCATAAACTAAATTAAAAAAAAAAAAACAGCCAAAAAACAACAGCAAATCGGAATGTAATTCATACAACTACTGAAATTTAAAAGTAAATACTTTATTTATGATTCAATTTATACATAATAATATATACAAACGAAAGTGCAAATTTTTAACTGTGCAGGCACGCATGGAATATTAACAGTTGTGTCAATAATAAATGTACTCGCAGGCTGGGGAATGTCATCTGCAGCTGACAAGGTAATTGCATCTGAGTCTGACATAACTCCTGTGCTTTCCTTCTTCTCTTTCTGGGAAATTCCTCAATTGTTGGTTATGATAATTTATCAAGTGACTTTTCCATCAGTTTGGAGCAACACGCAGTTAAAGAAAAAAGGCCAAGACAAGCAGTTCGTTAAAGTGAAAAAAGAAAAGAGAGCAACGCTCCACAATGCACTCAAAGTATTAGTTAAAGAATACTTGACATATTTTATTTATAGTTATAATTATTTAAAAATATATTAAATACTATTAAATATTTTTAATATAATAAACATTTACTTTTATATTATAAGTTAGAATATTAATACATAACCTGGAGAGTAAACTAAATTCCGTGATTTTAGTAAAACTATACTTGAATTACTTAAGTAAATTTCAGCCTTTCCAGATTTGATTTGAGTTTATAAATGAAAAAAATGTGATTGTAACAAATATATTCCCTTAATAAGACATTCTATATATTTTCTTCTTGCATTTAAATGCGTATCTAACACATTATTATTTCGTAACTTGCCAAAAATTTTCCCGTAAAATCATCTCAAACTATGTATGAGAAAATGGATCATCACAACTCAATTCACCCTAAACCCGCCAAAAAATAGGTGGGGTTAGATCCGAGTTTAGCATGAGTTAAATTTTAAACCCAGCCTTAATGTAGTGGGTTGCATGGGTTGACATACTAAATTTTTATTATTATAATAATAATAATAATAATAATAATAATAATAATAATAATAATAATAAATGGGTGAGTCATAAGTTACCCAATAAAATCATCCAAGAATATAAACATATACAATCACAAGAATGTTATTCTACTAAATCACAATAAAATCATCCAAGAATAAACATATAACAATCATCATGAGTTAAATAAATATAGTATAAAGAAATGAAAAAAAAAATGTTATAAAATAAAATATACACACATACAACACATGTTGAACCGTAGCCCATTTTAATTAATGAATTATTGTAAATATATACTCATTTTTATCTCTTTTTTACCTATCTCTACCTTAATTCTTATCATATGTTAATATCATATTTATTATTTTTTATGTTTTCTTTTTGCTCTTTATTTCTCTCTTCCTTTCACTCCAATCTACCCAAAATAAATGGAATATTTATACTATGTTTAGTTGTGAGAAGAGAAATAAAGTGGATGAAAATACATAAAAGAGAAATAAAGTAGACATGAAGTAGAATGTTGAGTTGTTTGGTTTAAAAGAAATAGTGAGAAATATGATAGAAATATAGTATAAATACGTAACATTGTTTAGTCAAGAGTGCTATTTTACCAAATCAAATTCTACACGTGAGTTGGCCAAGAAGAGTTTTATTTTAAAGAGGGAAATAGTTTTATTGTGATGCAAAAGAAATGTGAATATGCTTGGTAAAGCTTGTTATTTGTTAGTGATGATGGTCACAAGAAGAATAACTTCATGATGTCTTTGAAGGGTACATAGAGTGTTGTGTAAGTCCTCTAAAGCTTGAAATAAGAATTGTGTCATTGGAATATGCCCTACAGAAGATGCTAATTGAATTGGAATCGTCAACATAGTTTATTAAAGCAACATATGGGAAAAACCTTAAAGAAAATGTCTCAAGCCTAGACATAAATTTAGGAGTTGATTATGCATAGGATATGTGTTAGAATCCTACACATCTATCATAAGATGCTTACACTTAATCCAATGTGTGAATATAATATTTGTCTTATCCTTTCGTTTGTAAAATTATTAAAACTATTCAATATTAAATTTTACTAATTCGATTTGTTTACACATGCAATTTTATTTTAGAATGTGTATTTTATTTATTATTATTTTGTTGTTGTTGTTGTTTTGTTTTAATAATTTATTAACAATTTTGGGGAAAGTGAATATTTATGAAAATATCATTTTGGCTCGGCAAGGTGTTACACTGTTGTTTGTACTTATCTTTGGATGCAATGAAAAATTAAGGTTAGTTCTTTTCGTAGAAAATCATTTTCTGTGTTGAAGGATTTTAATTAAATGTTTACAAGAGCAAGAATTACTAAGACATTTGATCTTATGCACTCCTTGGTTTCTAAAGCTAAAAGCCTCTATAGAATACTAACCACAATTATAGGTGATGATCTAACAGATGTGAGATACCCGCCGTGAAGTAAGAAACTCTAGACGAGATTCTCCCGATAAACAAACAAACAATAATAAATCTTACGTGGTAATTACTAAATCTATTTTTTATTGCTTTATTTTTGTTTATGCTTTTTATTATAAATTACCAATTTAATATTTCCGTGAATAATGGCTAATAAAGGTGAACAATTACATTATTAACATTTAATTAGTTATTCTTTTAAGGAAATATCAATAATTAAACTTTACTTTTAATATAATAAATGCTTCAGAAAAGAAAGGACCTAGCATGTGTAGACCCAATAACATGGCAAGGCAAGATTTAAACAGAAGAAGTGGCCGAAAACAAAACAATGCGCACACTGTGTCAGTCCTATACAAATTGAAAAACCAAATAAAAAAGAAGCACTGAGCGGGAGATTAAACAATGCCATGAACTAAAGCACGATGCCATTTAATGAAAACACAAGCTGTAAAATAGGAAACCAACCAATCGAACAATGGAGCACAGAGATCAAGAAAGAAAACAGACAAAAATTAAAACGAGATGATTATAAACAACGTAATAAAATAATAAAAGAATGAAACACGAGAAAGCAAACTGGGACCAAACATATACTATAATACAATAACATGTAATAAAATAATATATAAAAGATAAACTATATGAGAAAAAAAATTATAAACCGTACAAAAAGCTTTACACACATTCAATCATAATCTATTTTTAAATTAAAGTAATTCAAAAGATGATTTATGATTGAATAATAAAATAAACACTGAATGAACATTAAACTCTAATTATATAAATAAGAATGAAAAAATATAGAAGTAGGGAAAGAACCAAACTGGGTTATATATTACTTCAGTGGTGACTACTGTTGAGGTTGAATGATGGTGTTGGATCATGGTTGCTGTGCTGGTGTGGGATAGATCTCACTTAATATTCAACAAGGCTGAGATCTGGGAGCTTTGAGTCGAAGCTTCAACAGTACGTACGTGCTGGTCAAGAGAGATGCTGTGGGTATGTATGTATGTATTCAGGGAGGCTCATAGGAGAATATCATGGTTTTAATTTTTTGGTCTTGAGTGCAGAGTATGTTGGTGAGGAGTTGTGAGAATGAGCGTTCGCGGTGTGGTTGCTAGGGTTGAGATGATGATGAAATATAGAACGAGCTACGTTGAAAATGTGTGCAGACAATGAGAGAGAAAAAGGTGTTTCGTGGGTTGTTTTTTAAGAGAAAGTGCAGTAATGGAATATATGGTGTGTGGGCTTTTGGTGAGATTCAAAAAAGAAAAACAGTTGTCAATTGTTACGAGAGAATAAGATTAAGCTAGAAAGAAAGAGTTGAAAAATATGGTTTATATAAAAATAGAGAAGGTGAATAGCAATAGATGAAAATAAAATAGAATTAAAACATTTGGTTTAAGAGAAATAAAAAAAACAAGATAAGTTAGTAAATAAAAATAGTAGAGAAATAAAATAGAAATAACTAGTGAATTTGAGACTAAAATAAAAACTAAAAAAAACTAATGGAAATAACTAGTATGATAAATAAAAATATTTAAAAAATAAAACAATAAATTTTTATAGAAGTTTATATCTAATGAAATTATTTTTCTAAAAGGATACTTTAAAGAAGAAAAAGCAATCTTATCCAATATAGTTTTATTAATAAAACCAAACACATAAAAATCTTTAACTCCTAAACACTCACGTGTAAATATTTCCATGAATATTTATGACTAATTAAACAAGTTTTATAATTATGATTTTCATATATGGGAAAACATATTCTTCTACCAAACTCCCTCTAATAAATTACAACGAATAATTTGTAACTTTTTAAAAATAAAATATCAAATATAAATTTGCAACATTTAAAAAATAAGAATATTCTTTGAATAATACTTCCCAATCATGGCCAAATTCTTATTTTTTTATCATTTTTGTTTTGGATTATGGATTTTCTTCCATCACTATAATAATTAATATTAACCTTATTCAATTATCATCCGACATGTATAATTAAATTTGATAATAGATTAATTAACTCAAAATCTTAAAGATTAAATTAATAATTTTTCTTTTCACTTATGTGATATTTAATTTTTTCATATTTATATTCAATACCAAACTTCATCTCATATTTATATTCTAATAAAAAGATACCCAATATATTCATGACTGCACACAAGAAGAAAAAAGGATCACAACACATTTATACTTGAAAATAAGAAATGTTGTTTTTACAAAGTTTCCATCTTACAAAGCATCCAGAAGTCTTGAGCACAATCTTACATATTTTAGTTTATTCCAACTAACTTACGCTTTTTTTGTTTGCCGATGGGTGGTGATATATAATTAAGATTAATAGATCTTGCCCGCTTCACTAGAGCTACCTTCCAAAAGGATACCACTGCCACTGAATGCTCAATAATGCCACTCCACAGAATATGGTCGAGTGTAAAATGCACAACAAATACCATACAACCAAGTCCAAAAGTGACATAAGTGCCCCAGTTGGATAAGAAGTCAAAGATCAATGTGGTACCGGAAATAGCAGCAATCAACAAGAATCCAGCAGAGGCAAAAAGTGACATGCTACCAAATATCATCTTTTTAAGCTGTAGGCGTACAGACTCATGTATTGGTTCCATGCTTGAAGAAAGAATAGCTGAAGCATAGAACAACATAGACGAAGCACAAAAGCATGTTGCAACTGCATCTGATAGAAAAAATATCGTATACCATGTCTTCTTCCGAAAAATAGGAGTATGTGTACTATCAATATTGTCAATAGGAATGGTTATAGCTACAGTGATCCCTACCGTGATAATAAGAGTTGCCACCACTATTAAAGTATTTGCCAAACCTTTCGCATCAGATATGGATTCTTTGTGCAACTCTTTGTGTGACAGATCAAATAATTCTTTAGGAGTCGAACCATGTTTATTTCTCATTGTTTTCATTGCAGGTGGAACTATTTTCTCCACTTCCTGTTTGATTAAAAGTAAAAATTAAGATATATTAGGAAGATGAAGAGCAAAAGTAGTAGTTATGTAATTGTAAAAACAATAGAGATATTTCTATACTATGAAAAAGGAGAGAGATCTTGTTACGTCTTGATTTCTCCTATTAATTTTTACCATAAAAATAGCATAAGGAACGTAAAAAAGAAAAATAGTAAAGAGAAAAACATCATTATTATGGTAAAATGCTAATCAAAGTAGATATGCATATACCTGAAACCATAGTTCCTCATTCCACATTAGAACATAGTTTGTTGACAATTCGAATCTTTCTTTGGGTTGTGCCGAATTTCCTGCTAAGTGAAGAACATTGTTTCCCTCAATATCAACCAACTGTATCATCACATTCTTGGAATCCCCCTTGCTTAATATTAGTTGGTATACAGTTTTTTGTCGATACAAAATAGCAATGTGAAGTAGGTTTCTTTGCTCGGAATCTACTTCAAATAGCAAATCTGGTTGGAACTCGAAAAGAAATTCTAAAATCA
>PYAF01004755.1:83240-95372 GCA_007407185.1 Glycine tomentella | reverse complement strand
AGTAGGTTTCTTTGCTCGGAATCTACTTCAAATAGCAAATCTGGTTGGAACTCGAAAAGAAATTCTAAAATCATAATGTTTCCTGATTTTGCTGCATCGAACATTGCTTTTGACAATTGTACATAGTCGAGAGACTCTTTCTCTTCTTCCATTGCCTTAAACAATGAACTTACAATGTCTTGATGACCAATCGTTTCCTCGCACAAGGCTACCTTTGAGTTGAAATAATTAGCCATGTACACATGCAAGTATTTAGTAAAATAAAGTAATTAATACACACATTTTGATAGTTCTACATCAACTACAATTGATCTGAAGATTTCACAAGATGTATGGTCCAATTGACCAGTAAACTATTCTTATTTGAATGCATTTGGTTCTTTTATATGTCAACTTGATTGATGGTAATCTTGAGGCTAAGGTAAGGTGTAAATTTTTAGGGTATGCATGAGGGATACAGGTACAACTTTCTTTATTCATAAAAACCAAAGGTACAAGGAAATCTACAACAATTTATTCACACTGTTCAATCAACTAAATTAATTCCTTTGGTCAAGGGTACTAATCTACAAAAATATGAGCTCAACCAAGATATATGATTGTCAGATGTCACATTAATTTATGGAGAGGCAAAAATACTGTTTTAGGTTAATCTTTATACTTGCCTTTCTATGCATAAACTATACATAGACTTGTGCGTTGCACATGTATCTAATATTTTAAATGAAAAAATATTAGTGACAAAATGTATTAAAAAGTGAAAAAATCACATAGAGATAACTGTCTTTTTATTTAAAATTTTATTGTACAGTGTTGAATCAGAATATATTTAATATTAGGATAAATTTACTTGAAGTTGGTACTTTCAACTCTTTTTCCACTCTATCTAAACCTATCTATCACAAGTATGCAATATAGTATGTTAATGTTGCTATCTCAAAAAAATTAAGCCCTTATAAAGCTTATTAGATTCAAACTTATTTTGAATCATTCATGCAATATATGTTCTAACATTATAAACAACAAATCAAGTAATAAGGTACTTTATATATTTCATGAATTAAAAAATTCTCAATGATTTTCTAATGTTTAATTTTTTATTAAAAATTACAATAACTTGCTTTACCTTGTAATTAGTTGCTTGCTTTAGAAATTAGATTTAGAAAGTTTACTTCTGTCTTTATTTTTTACTGTCACTTTTTTTATTATAAAACTAGTACTTAATTTGTTTTCATTTTGTTTCCTTTTTTCAAGTATTTGTACAAAAAGTACTCAAAATAACTCTCAGAAGAATCTAATTTTTCAGTTATTAAACCCCTTTTTTTTACCAAGTTCAATATTAATATGCAACAATATTAGGAAATAAAAAATTCTCCCTCTCTCTATTTTCTATCAAATCTTTGAAAACAATTGAAAAGGAGGTGACAATTTATAATTAAAAAGTAAAAACATAAAAAGAAAATAGAAAATAAAAACAAAAGTAAACATAAAAATAACATTTCTAAACAAGAAAGATCAAGTTTGTAAGGATTATGAGCACTCACAAATTTGAGCAAGCATTTGCAAAGGTGTCAATCCCCCTTCATTTGCTATGGTAGCCAAATTTGGATAGCGATCCAGCAATTTGGATGTCACGGCTGTCATGCCCAGAGTCAAAGGACGAAGAGCGGGCATAAATCATTAGGCGAGAGAAGAATTATTAATGTTAAATATGCAAAAGAAATGTGCTTCAGCTACATGCGGTTAGCTTTTGTCAAGAAACACAGTGTGGCATTGCAGCGGGTTAACTAACCAGCTTGTTTAAAACATCTTTAAAAATAAATATTAAATTGAGATTTTAAATCACTTTTTTATGGACCCGTGTCATTTATGATTGAAGATCTCTCCCATTTTTTTTCTTTTGTGGTATATCTCATTTGAGATTTTAAAGAAAAAAAAATTACTTTTTTGAAAATGTACAAATATTTTGAAAATTTTTCTTAAAAAATTCATTCTCCATGTTGAAGATCTTTTCACCTTCTTTATTAAAAGATCTAGTGAAGATCAAATCTTGAACTCAAGATTTTTGTTCAAAATCTAACACTAAAAATGCTCTTAAAGAAAAGTGAAATTGAAAAATATAAATGTATTAATGATTAGCAAATCTAGTGATAAAAAGTAAAATTCATGCATTCTAGGGTCGCAAAACCTGTAGTGGATTTTTTTTATAATATATATATATATATATATATATATATATAATTTGTTTCGTCAGTATTTTTTTTTTTTTTTTATTTGTTGTTAGGCAAAAGATCGAAATGTGATCAGCTTACAGTAAATACTGTTGTTGATGGTCAAGAAAAATAGCTTCACGATGTCTTGGAAGGGTAGATTGTTGTGGAAGTCCTCTTGAGTCTTTTGTAATAAGAATTCTGTCATTGGAATGTGGCCGGCAGAAGATGCTAATTGAATAGGCAGCATATCTTTTTGGCCTTTAATCCATAGCAACCTCGGATTCTTGTCAAACATAATTTCAGCAATTTCGACATTTCCAGTTATCGCAGCCAAACAAAAGGCTGTATTCCCATCTTCCATGCGAATTTCCAAATCTTGTATGTTCATACAATCTCCCAACTTTTCTACAAAACTAGTATTACCTACAGTAACTGCAACGTGTAGAGCTGTAATTCCACGGGCAGACAATGGAATTCGCCACCAATGAGGATGAATTTTGAAATAGGATGAAGCCTCACTCCAATTTCCTGAAGTTACCGCTATATATATGCGCCTTCTATGCGTTTCTGCATCTCATATGCACTTCTTACAATCAAATTTCTTTGACAAGTTTGATTTATATGGATAACATAAATTCATGACAATTCACTTTAGAAGATTCACATGGTGTACGTTGCAGTACAACTAAAGTTTTTTCATGCCTTTGAGAATCATTATTTCTGAAATCACGAATCTTGGGAATCATAAATTCCTAAGAATGATTAAATTTGTATGGTTAATTATACATATTTATTATTCAAGTTTCTTGGAGATAAAGAGTAACATGATTTTTTATTACAAAATTTAATTATTTATCACATTAAATAATTAAATGATTTTGTATGACTCTTTAATTATTATTAAATATCTTTCTCTTTACAGTGAAAACATGTTTTTCTTTTAAATATGATACAAAAAGTAACAGATCTTGGTGTAGGAAAAAAATATTTTTAAAGCAATATTAAGCAATAACCTAATCTTGAAGGACAAGACACGGAAATTAAATTTTAGTTACTCTAAAAAATATCTGTTTTCTTAAAATATGAATTAATTTGTTATGTTAGTCTAAAAAATATTAGTGGATTAATAAACTATATGCTGGGTGATCCTTCCTGTAGTGTAACAGTTGCAATGCGGTTTTGAGATATAAAGGAACTGTAATTTATAAAGAAGAAATAACAATTTTTCTGGGTGATGGTAAAAATATCCAAAGAACTTTTGATTTAAACTAACTTTTGAAGAGAAAAGTGGAAAATATATATCTTAATAATTTAGCTTAATTTTTTAAAACTTTAACTGAAAAGTAACTTTTAAGTACGCAAATAAAACTTTAAGGTATAGAAGTATATTGTAGAAATTAAACGAACTTATATTATACATATAGAAATTAATAAACTTTAAGGTATAGAAATATATTGTATTTAGGTTTATTGTCAGCATTCAAAGATAGTAGATTTGAAAAGTTAATCCTAATTCCTACTTCCTTACATATATTTTGTTGAGTAAATCTATTCAAATTTTCAGATCTAAATAAGATTAAAATATAAAAGGTAATTACTATAACTTGTAAGAGTATTAGCAGAAATAATTAGCTAGGCAAATAATAACTGATCTCCTTTCGTATTTAAAATAAAAGAACAGAAAATAAACCAAATAAAAATCATACGATCTAGCTCCAAAAAACAGCTTTCGGGTTCCAGTGATTGCAGATGCTCTGCTTCTTCAGTCACAACGATGCCCAGTTCACTATAATCTGTAGATGCATTTACCCCAAAGGATATGTCTAGATCAGTATTCACCAAACAAAAAAATGTCTAGATCAGTGCAGGGAGGGAAGAAAAAAATAAGCCATAAACTAAGTAAAGAGACAGCGTTATTCATACAATGCAAGTACTAAAATTTAAACCGTAAAATACTTTGTTTAATTATAAGTGAATTTATACATAAATTAACACATAATCATATAGCAGCATATTAATTTTTATACAAAGTCACATATAATTACATATATAATTAAACAAACGCCATCCATTTGAAGAAAATTGATATGCTAAAACAAATGGGTTTAATCGGTATGTATTTAATGCGAAATTACTTTGTAAATCAGTATGTGACGAGCTAAAGTAATAAAATCTTATTAAATATCAGTATAAAGTATATAGTACTATAAAATTAAGGAAACATAAAAGGAGGAAAAGCAAAAAATAAAAGTGTGCAGACACGCATGGAAATGTAGGAAAGTAGTTATAAGGATGTGTATTTAATTAATAAGAAACGCACTCTGAGTGTGATCTGGTGGAGCTGAGAAGATAATTGGATCTGAGTCTGACATAACTTTCCTTCCTTCTTCTACTTTTGGGAAATTCCAGAATTGGTCGGGTTCGGGTCTTAACAAGTGCAGCCCGCTGCCGTCGGTATGAATATGCTTCAGGGTTGAAAGTGAGATTAATGATTGAAAGAAGAAATAACTCAAATGGCAGCGATTGAAAAGACTTGAGTGACTCTTGCTCCAGAGTCAACCCAATTAGCGAATACCACTGTACTGTTAAGTGTTTACTAGTGTTAAGTGTTTAGTGTTTAGTGTTAAGTGCCTCGATATTAGTCAACACCAGCAAATGCAAATTAAGACTAGGGTTTTGCATACTTCTATTAATCTAGAAGCCCATTTCAGTTTGGGCTTGTCGCTTGCTTTCGGTAACCCACGGAACATGTTTTCCAACACCGAATTCCACCGACTTAATTAACCCGTCCGTCAATTTCACCTATTGGAACGTGTTTTGTCGGATTTAGTGGGCCACGGCCACGGCTTAATCAACTGAATTTTCCATCATTTTGAAGAGAAACACGCATGTAAAGAAAAAAGCCACAAGACAAGTAAAATGAAAAAGTCTCGCTAAACAATGAAAACAAATTGAGCAAATGAGCAATGAATTTCTAAGTAGAGTAAAAATTATGGATAAAAAATTTATTTCTCCTGATATATTAGAAAATCAAATTCGATTGTTTAATAATAAAATTAATTAAAATATTTAACTAAAATATATAATCCTTTTTTGAACGCATACTTTCTTGGACAAATCAAAAATGGATTTTCAACCTCAATCCAATATAAAAAAAAAATCTTTAAAAAAAATCCATTTTGATAAATAAAATTCATGGTATCCTTATTTTTAATAATACTTATAAAAACAATAATAGTAATTATCCATAATTAGAGAAAAATAAATATATTTGATAGAAAATCTTTAGTAACTACATTTTTTTTAATCTAATGAGTATAATTTTAAAAAAATAGTAAATTATTAGTTAAAAAATATTTGATATATAATAAATATATACTGTTTTACTTAGTGTGTTAAATATTTATAGATCACCTTCGTTAGAATTTCTTTCTAAGAGCTACTTATTTTCATTCATATTCGAAGATCTTATTTAAAAAATTTGAGTTTAGTATCACTCAAATTAATATAATGTTTTGTTTTATTTATCACCATGACATTGGTTCACAAATATTGACTTATACTAACATTGTTTGGTTGATCCACTACTATAAATGTGATTTTTAATAACATTTTTTTTATTTAACACTTAATAAAAATGTTACTAAAAACTTTTCACGACATTCAAAAAATGTCTCAATTATGAAAATGTTACTAATATATTTTACAACATTTATCAAATGTTACCTATAACCCCATTGTTAAAGCTTTTTTTGGGACTTTAACAACATGAATTATATATAACATTTGATCAAATGTAGCAAAAATATATTAATAATATTTATTCATAACTTAACATTATTTTTTGAATGTGACCAAAGATTTTTAACAATATTTTTTTGAATGTGACCAAAGATTTTTAACAATACTTTTATTAAGTGATATACAAAAAAATATTATTAAAAGTGATATAAGTTGTGGTGATACCACATTGCCACACTCAAGTTCACATAAAACAGATAAAAGAAGTGTCTTCTTTTTTCTTCTCCCAAAGTAGATTCAAAAAGGAATATGCTGGCAAGCATATACAGTCTAGATCTAGCGAGCGCTTGATCGAGAGATACTCCATGTTTAGCATTCACCATATATCTCAGTAGGCATATATAAAATCAAGATCTGTTTTCCGAAAATTATTTCACATTGCATGCACAAGCAGTTCAATTGAGCACAAAGAAAACGAATAACAGAGCCTAATCTAATGTAAAACTGTCTTAAAATATGAAATGTCCATGCAAATTTTCCATCTTATAATCGGCCAAAACTCTTGAGCACAATCTTATATTCTAATTTATTCCAAGTAATTTAAGCTTCTTTTCTTTGGCAATATGCTTCAGAGATCTTGCGTAGTAATCTTGAGAATGGGATAGCACTGAGTGCAAAACGCTAATCCATCGCCTATGGTCAATTGTAAGATGCACAGCCAATAGGATACCACCAAGTACAGCAATGAAATAAAGGATCCAATTGGATAAGTATTCAAAGATCAATATGGAACCGGAAACAATAGCAATAAATTAAACATGATTGCAAAAGAGCCAAGTGAAGAACATTGTTGCCTTCGAAATCAACCAATTGTACCATCACATTCTTTGCAATGTGAAATAAGCTTCTTTGCTATTTGGAATCCACTTCAAATAGCAAATCTGGATGGTACTTCAAAAGATATTCTAAAATCATAATGTTTCCTGATTTTGCTGCATCGAACATTGCTTTTGATAATTGTGCTAAGTTGATGGACTCTTTCTCTTTTTCCATTCCCTTAAAAACCGAACTTACGATATCTCGATGACCAATAGTTTCCTTGCACAAGGCTACCATTGAGTTTAAATAATTAGTCATGCACACATACAAGGTTATAAGCAGTTAAATATAGTAATTAGTACACACATGTTAAATTAATGCAGCTTCTTTATGCACGAAGGACAAAGGACTACAAATTCTAGTGTACCAAGATATCAAGTTCACCCAATTGTCAATAAAGATGTTGCATTAATTTTTTTGTCTTGATCAAGAAATTCTAATTAATTCAGAGTTCGAACGAAAGATAAATGAAATATGATTAAAATTATTTTCGTCAAGAGTTGAACTTAAATAATATTTAAATATTTAAACATTAACTTCAATATATTAATTATTTCAGTACATTAATTTAAGAAGAGGCAACAATGCTACATTATTTAAATTTTACATTTTCCTTTTTAGGTAGGAATAGAGAAAAAGAATACAAAAGTTGAATTTAACTCTCTCTTTACTTTTACCGAGCAAGTAATTGTAAAAAGTTAAGTTTATTAGGATTTCACTTTTGTCAAATAAAAAATGATAGAGTAGGTAATTTTAGCATTAAAAAAATAACAGTTGATTTAATTATGACATATTCATAATTTACAATGTGTGTCTCTATAATATTATTATAATGACTTAAATATATTTTTAATTTTTATAAAGTGAGTGAGTTTTTATTTTATTTTAGTCATTATAAAAAAAATTCTTTATTTTGTACCCCTCTAAAATTGAAAATATTGTATTTGATCCCTATTATGCTGTGATACTCACTATGTTGAATGAAAAGGCAAGTAACAATCAAATAGTGGTAATACCTATTAGTGTCTATGATATAATGTCAACATGTGGCACATGCCCTTTTAAAATTATTTCATGATTTATAAAATAAATGTAATTTATTTATCTTTAAATGAATGTTAAGGGACTAAAAATAATTATTTTTCAAATTTTGGAAGGATAAAAATCAATGAAAAATATTTTACAATGATCAAATCCAAATTTATGCATTTTACAAAGACCAAAAACAATGATATCAAATCTTCAAGGAATGAAAAACAAAGAAGATCTCTAATAGGTGACAACGCCAAATATTATTTAATTTATAGAAAATAAAAATATATTTAAACTTAATATAATTAATTAATTAATTAACTTTATTTTTAACTATCTCATTGACTTACTTTACCCTATACATGAGTTGCTGGCTGTTGCAAAATTTACTATTTCTCTCAAAATTACAAATCAGACTTTCGATATAAGGAATCTTATATCTATTGATACACTGTTGTCATCTATTTGCCTAAGTCGATCACTAAATTGAATTAGATTCTGATACTAATTGTTAAAAAATCAAGGAGTATAAACATGAGAGATTTATACTAATGTATCTTGAACAATGAACCTAATAACACATTTTAATCCAAAACTATACATTAACGTTTATGAACTAGAAAAACCAATTTTGTAGGGGTTACCAGAACTCACAACATCGACCAAGCATTTATGAACTATTCAATATTAAATTTTACTAATTCGATTTGTTTACACATACAATTTTATTTTAGAATGTGTATTTTATTTATTATTATTTTGTTGTTGTTTTGTTTTAATAATTTATTAACAATTTTGGGGAAAGTGAATATTTATGAAAATATATTTTTGGCTCGGCAAGGTGTTACACTGTTGTTTGTACTTATCTTTGGATGCAAAGCAATGAAAAATTAAGGTTAGTTCTTTTCGTAGAAAATCATTTTCTGTGTTGAAGGATCTTAATTAAATGTTTACAAGAGCAAGAATTACTAAGACATTTGATCTTATGCACTCCTTGGTTTCTAAAGCTAAAAGCCTCTATAGAATACTAACCTCAATTATAGGTTATCTAACAGATGTGAGATACCCGCCGTGAAGAAAGAAACTCTAGACGAGATTCACCCGAAAAACAAACAAACAATAATAAATCCTACATGGTAATATTACTAAATCTGTTTTTTATTGCTTTATTTTTGTTTATGCTTTTTATTATAAATTATCAATTTAATATTTCCGTGAATAATGGCTAATAAAGGTGAACAATTACATGATTAACATTTAATTAGTTACTCTTTCAAGGAAATATCAATAATTAAACTTTACTTTTAATATAATAAATGCTTCAGAAAAGAAAGGACCTAGCATGTGTAGACCCAATAACATGGCAAGGCAAGATTTAAACAGAAGTGGCCGAAAACAAAACAATGCGCACACAGTGGGCAAATTTATTAAAATAATACAAATTAAATAAATAATTAGAAAAAAAGGGTTGTTTTAAAAATATTTAGAAAAATGGGGCTGTCTAACAAGTCCAAAATAGGCATGTTTAAACACGCCCAAATTGAGCGTGTTTGGGCCTATGGTGACACGTGGCAGCAAAAACAGAGGGTGTAGGGTTTTCGCGGTATTTTTGTAAATTAAGGAAGGCCATAACTTTTGACTGGGACGTCTGATTGATGTGAAACCGGTGGCCACGCACTCGAAATTGAGAGAAGGCCTAGGAAAGTCCCCTTTCGGGACTTGCCCAAATTTTTTTTCTAAAAGAGGCATCTAAGTGTCTCAAATTTGCGTTTTAATCTTCAGAGCCCTAAAAAATGTTTTATTTTCTGATATTTTATCTATTCAATTGGTGAATTGCAAGCTATTCTTTATTTATCTAATTACTTCTCTTAATTTTGAGCATTTTGACATAAAATACATCTTCATCGGACATTGCTACGAGAAATTACGACTGTTCAAAGTTATATACATCGTCAAATCTATACTATAATTTTGGATTATTTATGCATTTGTTAAAACAAAATCGTTTAAAAATGTACAACAATAACCTTAACGTACATTGTTTCAACTTGTGCCAAGTTCATCATCATATACACAGAGAAGATGTGTCATCATGTCTTTCTTCCATTCACCTTCTTCATCAGCTCATGCTCATGATCGTCAGAGTAACCCTTTAATTCCCGCAAACTACTCTCAGAGTAACCCTTGTGACCATGGCTCTTGCGGAATCAAATCACGCTATGGCAAGGATTACTATGTACACCCCATCAACTTAACCAACATCAACAATTAATCATTAACCCAAAGCCCTAAACCCCTAATACTAAAACCATCAACACTAACCAATTATCTAAACACACTACGCCTTAACCCTAAACACATAAACCTTATCCCCCTAAACCATTAACCTAATCCAATAGTTAATCATTAACCCAAAGCCCTAAACTCCTAAACCCTAAACAATTAACCAAATCCAACAGTTAATTAACCCACAACCCTAAACAAATGCATAAATAATCCAAAATTATAGTATAGATTTAACGATGCATATAACTTTGAACAGTCGTAATTTCTCGTAGCAATGTCCGATGAAGACTTATTTTATGTCAAAACGCTTGAAATTAAGACAAGTAATTAGATAAATAAAGAATAGCTTGCAATTCACCAATTGAATAGATAAAATATCATAAAATAAAAAAAATTTTAGGGCTCCGAAGATTAAAACGCAAATTTGAGACACTTAGAGGCCTCTTAACTTGCCTAGGCCTTCTCCTCTCAATTTCGAGTACGCGGCCACCGATTTCGCGTCAATCAGACGTCCCAGTCAAAAGTTATGGTCTTCCGTAATTTACGAAAATACCGCGAAAACCCTACACCCCCCTGTTTTTGCTGCCACATGTCACCATGGGCACAAACACGCCCAATTTGGGCGTGTTTAAACACGCCTATTTTGGACGTGTTAGACAACCCCATTTTTCTAAATATTTTTAAAACAACCCCCTTTTTCTAATTATTTATTTAATTTGTATTATTTTAATAAATTTATCTAATAAAATAATAAAAGAATGAAACACAAGAAAATAAACTGGGACCAAACATATACTATAATATAATAACAACATGTAATAAAATAATATATAAAAGATAAACTATATGAGAAAAAAATATAAATCTACAATATAAAAAGTTTTACACTCAATTAATCACTATCTATTATATATGATAAATTTGTTTAGGCGAGATGCAAGACTTTTTCCTCAAGGAGTTAGAGCAGAAGTTGTTTACTCGTATATATAAAAGAATCACAATTTATTATATATAATAAATTTATTTACTTTTAAATGATTTATGATTGAGTAAAAAAATAAGCACTGAATGAACATTAAACTCTAATTATATAAATAATAAGAATGAAAAAATATAGAAGTAGGCAAAGAAGCAAAATGGGTTATATATTACTTCAGTGGTGACTGTTGAGGTTGTATGATGGTGTTGGATCATGGTTGCTGTGCTGGTGTGGGATAGATCTCACTTAATATTCAACAAGGCTGAGATCTGGGAGCTTTGAGTCGAAGCTTCAACAGTACGTACGTGCTGGTCAAGAGAGATGCTGTGGATATGTATGTATGTATTCAGGGAGGCTCATAGGAGTTAGGAGAATATCATGGTTTTAATTTTTTGGTCTTGAGTGCAGAGTATGTTGATGAGGAGTTGTGAGAATGAGCGTTCGCGGTGTGGTTGCTAGGGTTGCGATGATGATGAAATATAGAACGAGCTACGTTGAAAATGTGTGCAGACAATAAGAGAGAAAAAGGTGTTTCGTGGGTTGTTTTTTAAGAGAAAGTGCAGTAATGGAATATATGGTGTGTGGGCTTTTGGTGAGATTCAAAAAAGAAAAAAAGTTGTCAATTGTTACGAGAGAATAAGATTAAGCTAGAAAGAAATAGTTGAAAAATATGGTTTATATAAAAATGGAGAAGGTGAATAGCAATAGATGAAAATAAAATAGAATTAAAACATTTGGTTTAAGAGAAATAAAAAAAAAACAAGATAAGTTAGTAAATAAAAATAGTAGAGAAATAAAATAGAAATAACTAGTGAATTTGAGACTAAAATAAAAACTAAAAAAAACTAATGGAAATAACTACTATGATAAATAAAAATATTTAAAAAATAAAACTAAATTTTTATAGAAGTTTATATCTAATAAAATTATTTTTCTAAAAGGATACTTTAAAGAAGAAAAAGCAATCATATCCAAGATAGTTTTATTAATAAAACCAAACAC
>PYAF01004755.1:72104-83140 GCA_007407185.1 Glycine tomentella | reverse complement strand
AAACTAAAATAAAATATATTTTTTCAAAGTAAACAAATTCTAATGTTTCTGCTCTATAGTTTTTTATCAAAATAAATAAATAAAAAGATTGATTAACCAAAGAAGAAGAAAAAGTGTTAAATAGAATTGAATTTTTTGCATGGAGAATATGGTGTTCAACGATTTGTTTGTAACGTTAATTTATTTCCAATTAATGAATTGATAATAATTTTAATTTATATGCTAGAGATAAATAAAAGTTGAATAAAAATTATTTTTATCAATAATCAAATACAGATATTATTTGAATAATTTAACGTGAAACTTCATGAGATTATTCAGATGTTATTTTTGAATTATTTTAAAATCAATTCAAAAAATGACATCAACTCTTTTTATCCAAATAGGTTTTGTTTTTAAGTTTAAGTTTGGAAATAAAATTTAATAAAAATTTACTACCATTTCAAACAGAACATTAGAGATTACAAAAACAATAAAATCAATAAGTATCATGGAGATCTAACGTGAATTTTGTATGAAGTGGTAGTAAAGTATCATCAGAATGTAAGGCAAATTGGCATAATTTGAACATAAAACTTCATGCGATTATCATCATGCAAACATAATTATCTAAGGTTCTGTTTGAGGTTAGTAGTAAATTTACTATCATTTCATACAAAATTTACTTTTTTTAGGCGACATACAAAATTTACTACTAGAACGATGTGAGTGAATTATGATCATATAACTTGCCTTATATAAAAACCTCTCGTCTTCTGGATTTCTTTTTTAAAAAAAGTTGTCCCGTGGTCCCATTTTGATTTCTTTCCCATTTGTTAGTTCTATTTTGGACCCAACCCCCCCCCCCCCCCCCCCCCCCCCCCCCAATTTTTACACTTGATATCACACTAAATATTGTTTTCCCAAATTTCAAAATTTCTAGTCATGATAACGTTCACACATATAGTATAGTGTGTTACCCTCTTTTTTTGGTATAGTTCTTAATTAGATGTCTAGAGTTATGTGTGGTTTTCATTTAGTTATATTTGGTCATCACGGGCAATTAGTTAACTTTGAAATTCTCAAAATACTTTTTTTCAACTTAGTATATATCTTATTTATTTTATCATAATTTATTACAACGTATAATTTATGAAATTTTAGTAAGATAAAACAAACAAGCAGATAATAGCAATAAGTTCTTATAAAGTTAGTATTAGTAATATTTACATTTTTAATTGAAAAATTAAGCACACTTCTTTTATATTTCTCTTGCTTTGTAGTTTTTAAGGGTATTAATATATGGTCTGTATATAAAAATAGGAGAAGTAAGTGTAATTTTTTAAAAATAATGGCTATTAATGTGTATTAAAAAGGAGACAAATGCTCATTTCTCACTAAACTAATTTGTTGCCATGAGCAAGGAATGCTATTCCATCCCCAATTTCCATTGCAAAATTTCATTGTTCCATGTGTAAAGTGAAAGGAAATAGGCTTACTCTTCCTAAAAAAAAAAAGGAATTAAGAATAATGGTGTAAATATAATTAATGTTAAACTCAGATGAACGGTTATATACAAATTAAAGGATTTATTGAGAATAAAATTATTAATTTATAAACAAAAATATCAAGTTTATTGTTTGGGCAAATATGAGATTAAGGACTTAGGGACTTCAGTTAATTTATATTAATCAGGAAAAAGAAAATGTAAAATTTGATTGTGCAGTATATCAGGGAAATAAGTACTCTAGAATGGAATCACCCAGTTGCAAATGGGAGCTTATATTTTGCTTTCAAAAGCAAGAATAATAATCAATTCTTCAATAATGGAATAATAATCCATGACTAGGACAATATTTAAAAGACTAAAAGAACATAAACTCCACTATACACAGAAAAAAATATGTTTACTGAAATAGAACCATAAGAGGGGATATGAGACCATATTTGTCCCCCAAAACACAATCCATGAAGCAATTCTTCAGCAAATAAATGATGAACTGTATAACCCAAAAAAATATGAACTGAGAGCTAAGGAATTTGGAGCTGTCAATACAAATTTCTTAGCTTATAGTTATAGTACCTCCTTAATAGTATATTTTAATTTTGACAGTTAAATCTGGTGGAATGTCTGCCTCCTACAAGGAGTTATATTATTAAGCACAATTAGATACTTTGGTGACTTGGCGCCATGGGCTCAGTCACAATTGTTTTTTATGGTAGACAAGCTTCTATCACAGTTTGTGGTCACTTGGATGCCAATATGTCCATATTCATAGTCTTGACTCTTGACCATGATCATCAGATTCCCGAACCACCTAGTAGTTTGTTGTCTTCTTTATTCTGTTTCTGTGGACCAAAGTGCAGGGAGTAATTCAAGAAAGAGCAATTTTTTGGTTGTCCAGGGTAATATTCCTGACCGAAAGTCAAGGACAAATATCCCTTCAACAACATTTTTAACCTAATTGAAATTGGTAATAGATGAACCCAATAATAAATAATAAGGTAGAGGGCAGTTTTTCTGTTACATAACAAATAATGACAAGCGTCACAAGCCTACAAATCGGTTCCAGAAATATTAAATTAAACATAGGAGGATTAATAGTCAATTTGCATTGCAGAGATGGGCTAGTACTGTGTCTCTTTATAGACCATAGTCCCGTTTGAGTGTAATTGATGTCATCTTGAAGCAATAATGGTCATGTTCACAAGTTTAATCTGTATATACATTGTACACATTGAAAAGAGCTTATCATAGGCCCACGAAGACACCATACAAATGTGAAAGCAATTGATAGCCTTTGCCTATTGGGCTTTCTTTCTTCTCGAAACTTATTGCACTGATTCCTTTACTTGATTTCTCTAGGGCCAAGCTTTGTTGTTCATGGACCACCTACAGCTCGAATATACTTCACTGCAGCAAAATTAAAAAATGTTTTTTTTTTTTTTCAAACTACACTCTTAAACATACACTTTCTGTAATACTCTCTTTTTTTAAAAAAGAATGTATCACACTCGCCTATTAGTTAAAATTTATTATAAAAATACACAATAATGAGTGAAATTTATTAAATAAAAAGTCAGACAAACACAATTTTGTGACTTATAATATATTTTAGTCAATAATAAAGAATATGTTAAAAAAAGTGAATTATTTCTCTCTCTCTCTCTCTCTCTTATAACCAAATTCCTATGTTTAACCATTAGTGAAAAAATGAAGAAACCTCAGGCAGGAACCGTTTGCCAACGAGTATGAAAAGAGTGGTGATATATAAATATTTATGTTTTTTAAACACCTAATACACACTTCTTCATTCTTTTTATTTTTCTCTTTATGTCAAATTATAATATCTATAATACTTGTATTTTTCTTACTTTTATCTCTCTTTTATTATGTGTCAATTAGTATATTAGATGTTCATATATTATTACCCTATGAAAAATCATGACAAGTATTGTTGAATTGAGCCCGCACTTTCTTATTACTCCGCACTTTTTGTTGCTCAACATGAAAGTGACGTAAGCATTACTCTGCAAGTGTTTTACTTTAAAGTAACGTCTTATTTATGCTGCTGCAAATTTCCTCTCAAATATGACGGGGCTCTTTAACACCTTTGTCAAATTCATATCAACCGATGGGTCCTTATTTTCCTTAAAACATTGTGTAATATCACAAGAAAAAAAAAATAGAAAAATTTTGCAATGTGGAAAATTTGAGCGTTTCTTTATCACAAGGTAAAGGAAAAAAAAATGTGCGTTTCTTTACCAGCAAGCAAAGAAAATGGCAATAACCCAACTGCTGGTTCATTTAGTTGGGTTGGGAGTCCAAAAGATTTTAATTACTTCGCGGAATTGCAGTGCAGTGACCAATTATTGCAAAAAATGTAGAATCAGCAGCTGCATGAAAGATAATCGGATTTTTCTGATGATATTGACTTGATCATTTTCAAGACCAAATTGAATGCTGTAATGTGCAGTTGGAAATAAATTACAAAAAGCAAAATAATAATAATAATAACAATAAAAGCTACCTTCTATAAGTACAATAGTACATGCAGGACCGATGGAGAGAGGGCAGGCAGGCCACTGATTCCTGCCTCGAGTTCCTCTTCCATCACACTTCTCATGTATATTGATATTGATATATATATATATATATATATATATATATATATATAAGTTAATAAATGTAAAATTATATAAAATTAACTAAACTATTATTCTTATTATAATAATCATTAAGGTTAGCTATTGTAAAATTAGTTGTGTAAAACTAAATATATATTTATTATTTTATAATAACTATTAAGATTATTATCATTATAAATAAAAATTATTTCAATTTTATGTGTAAAAATAATAAATATTACATTTAAATAATTACGAAGGTCAAATGAAGAATTTTTTAATCCTTTAATAAGTTTCTGGATCTGTCTGTGATTACATGCATGTCGTTTCATAAAAAGAGTAGTATACATAAAAAGGAAAGAACAATATTTTCATAAAAAGTAGTATACATAAAAAGGAAAGAACAATATTTCCAATTTGATCTCTCCAGTTTCCTTACTTTTTTGGCGCACATCAAATACTTCGGTTAGTTTTTCTTAAAGTGCTAAATACACTTTCAGGATCTAGATATACTCATGAATACTAAATGTTTTTGTATTTGGCTAAAAATGAATGTTCCTTTGAGAGGGCTCTTCTAACGAATGTCTAATTTGGTGCTTCTCTTTAAATGATCGAATTCTGAATTTACTAGCTAAAAGCTGCTTTTAATAAATAGTTTTATGATCAAGGGAAGGAAATTTCATGGCAAGGCATAACTGTGGTAAGTGATGATTATCCATCTATTTCAACATTGGTTGAAATTTAGCAATTCCAACTCATTGCCATTATCACACCATTCAATTCATTTGAAGCCAATGGTTAACTTAATGAGCAAGTAGTAAGAACCTTAGCTGAAATAACAATGATTTCACGAGCATAATTTTGACCTTCCAAACAGCGGGGTGTGAAATTAGAACCATCATTAGAGAACAAGTGAGATAAAGTCTCATATTATATAATAATAAAAATGTTGAAGCACTATATAAATAAAAATAAGACTCATAAAGTTAAACTTTAAAGTTTTAGATTAAAACTTTTAGCTAACAACAAGAAATTCAATAAATAATAAGAAATATTTACAATTTTGCTCCTTCATACTGCCACACCCTTCTTCATGTTTGTCGTCATTTTACACGTGAATATATGCGAATGAAAAAAGATTCACTTTCGGTCTTAATTAAAAGTCTTTGACACCCCATCAACCATTCGCAAAAAGTTGCACAGCTGAATTCATATATAAATTAAGGAAGAAAGAAAATCATACAAAAAAACCATAGGAGACATGAAACCAAACCCATGGGAGAGAGGAGCAAAACTCTATCTAAACCTGTAATAGGGATGAGTTTATCTATCATGCATGTACCAAAAGAATTGTAATGATGTAAGGAATGAAATCCCACCAACCAAAAGTATCTAAAGTAGTATCGTGAGAGATCAATCTATATGCACAATCATTATCCTCACGATAAATGTGATCTACAATGAAGTTCATAGACAAAAATGTATGGGAATGGACAAAATATTAACCTTCAGCCTTCATTAAAAGACTTAACTCATGGCCAGGTTAGACTTAATTTCATTTTCTTCCTTGAAGTATTATAATAGTGGTTTTCTAATATTTATTGTGTTAATTGGATTTAGAATTTTTACTCGTGTATCAATTGGGTCTCTCTATTGTACACATGATACTATCTCCATCTTTAAATATAATTTTTTTTTTCTAAATTTGTTTGTATCTTTTAATTATGTTGTTTCTTGCGTTAATTTTTCATACCAAAATATCTTTAATTACTTTACAATAAATTATATAAATTAATAAGATAAATCAATTATTTCTCTTATAAAAATTAGAAAAGTTAACTAACACACATTAATTAATTAGTTAATTAGGTAGAAATTAATTAAGTGAAAAGATTGAGATTATGAGTCTCAATAATTTTAAGGATAATTTTGAAAATAATACAATTTGTTAATAAATTTAAATATTTAATAATAATAAACAAATTAACTCACTTTCTTAATAGATGTGAATTAAATAAAAAAATTATATTTAAAGACGAAAGATAGTATTAGAATAAATTTTCCAATCAAATTAAGGCATCACAATTATATATGATATTTATTTTATATAAATAAAATTAAAAATGTTTGCATTTTGATTATATTATTTTTACCATACTTCTATGTATTGTATGTGATATATGAAAAAGTATACTTAAATAATTTTGTTTTTACTTCATAAAAAATGTTTAAAAAAATACATAAAATATAAATTAGAAAGCAAAATAAATAAACAAAAGTAAAATTTCAATAATCCTATTCATATTCCACCCAATAACATCAAAATTAAATGGGCTACTACGATAAGAGCCTCCGTATTCTTCGAGGCTAACCCTTGTTAAGGACTGTACCTTCAGGTACAGGTAACACTGACTAGCTGTTAATATAAATGACGTACAAGCCAGCAAATCGAGTTAAAGACAACAAGACAGTGTTCTACTTCACTCTTTCACACAGCTTAATTTTTGTTTGGAGAGAACATAATTTTAGAGGTGCTGTTTTGTTATCTAGTTAGAATGGAACTTTTACCACAATTATTTATAACTATTAATAAAGATAATTATTTTCTTTAATATATATATTTCTTATTCTTAAATTAAATTATCCTTTAATATATATAATTATTTTATTTCCTTAATAAACATTCAAGATGTAATTATTATCATTTTTCTATAAAAAAAAACTGTTATTACTACTTTTTTTAAAAAATAATGATTGTGACACGCAGTATTTCTTTTTTAAATAATCCACATAATAAAAATTTGTGAGATATACAATTTTATTATTTTTCATAAATTTCAATTAATAAAAACATTATATTTAAAAGAGTGTGTAGAAAGAGTGTAACATGACCTTAAAACAGCAAACACCCCCCCCCGACGATTGGCACGTAACATTTTGCAAGTACGAACTAAAAAGCACAAAAAGTTGGTAAATGGTCACAGGTTTTGGGTGGTTGTGTCTTTTGAAAAACTGCAGAAGAAAACAGTAGGAAACCCACGTTCCTGTTTACCAACCTAACCGTCCCACTACTATGCCTCACGAGTTATGCCACTACGAAACATTATCTTCCACTTTGAGTTTTTTTCCTTTCTATTTTATTTCTGTCTTCTACAAACTATAGTAAAAACCTTAACCAAATCAAAAGGAGGATAATCACCTTGCCAAAAAAGTAAATGATGAAGTGGGGAGGAAGAAAACACTCTTCAGCTTCTTCTTCTAGCTCTTCTTTCATTTCTCATGCATCTCCTTTCTCTTGGTTGTCCAAGTTGAAACACATGAGAATCAACTCAGAGCCAGGTGCTGGAAAAATGAAGCACAAGGCCAAGCAGAGTGGTTCACCACAGTATTCTTGTGAGTATGGTGATTTCTGTAGACAACCATTTAATGAAGAGAGTTATGTGGATAAGAAGAATGAAGATATTGATGATAATGTCATTCCCTCCTCAACCACAGGTTGCCTTGGTGTTAGAAGGGATGCTAAGAAACATGGAAATAGAGAAGGCACACTCAAGTTAAAGGAGAAGGATAATATTGGTCTTGGAGAAGAAAGGAAGTTGTTGAATGATGGGAAGGTTTCAAAGGAGATGGATGAGTACAATAGAGAAAAGGAATATGAAAACTTAAGGAGGAGATTTGTGAGGAAAGCAAAGAAAGCTTTTCAAGAGCAACTCTTGACATTAGGAAGAGAAGTAGAGGAAGTTGAGTTTGAATCCAGTAAAACAGTGGAAAAAGACGTGTTGCAATCTGAATCACCTAGAACAATTTGCACCCCAAGAACACATGCTTTTTCCTCTTCAGCAGTTTCAAAGAAAATGAGTTCTGAGAGGCAGAACTTGAAACAATCTGAGGAGTTGAAGGTAAAGACTAACAGGCAGAAGCAACCACATCATCTTCCTCCCAGCAGAGAACTTAAGAGGAGGAAACAAAAGCCAAGCTCTAGGGTCAAAATACATTCTCCAAGGATGGTTTCCAAGGTTGAAATCTGCAAAATAAAGGCTCTAGAAGACATGAAGAAAGCAAAACTAAAGATGAAGAAAGAAAGGGAGGAAATAGTAGAGGAAACAGAAACACCAGGATTAGAGAGCTTTGCTGTGATCAAGTCTTCATTGGATCCAAAGCAAGATTTCAAAGATTCAATGATTGATATGATCACGGAGAATCGGATTAGCAGGCCAGAAGAAATGGAAGATCTTTTGGCATGTTATCTGACTTTGAATGCAGATGAGTATCATGATCTCATCATCAAAGTGTTCCGGCAGGTATGGTCTGACATGAGCCAAGGTGGTTTAGGTATTAAACTAAACATGCAATGGAGTTACTATGAATAAAAACCTGTGTCTAGTTGACGGACTCGACCACAATGTATATTCGTTCTAAAATCATATATATATTGTTCTTGCCATGCTTTAGTTTTTCTTGGAACTCAATACTCTCTCCATGTAATTATTGTGTTTCCATGAATTTCAAGTTTAGTTGCATCATCAGGATCTTGACTAACTCCATGCTTCCAAATAACTATTAATAGGGGTCCTTTCTTCTTTGTGCAATGTGCATGGATATGTACATAGCATGCACAAATAACTCGTTAGTATTTGGAAGCATGGTGCAATTGTTGACAATCAATCAAATCATGATTAATTATCTGCAAATGTTTGGCTCAGCAATTCAATCCGCATTCGGTAGCATTGTTTTTGAAGTAGGTGTTACATTAGGAACCCAAATACAATATTAGCTAACAAGAGTTAATGCACACACTGCTATGCACATCATGTAAGGCATTTCGGGAAGAAACAAGGGAAAGCAAGGAAAAGAGATGAAATGAAATGATATTTATTGTTGTTTTTGTAAGAGCAATGAGTAAAGGGAAAAAAATGCGAAGAGTATATATACTAAATTTAATTAACTTCATATGGGGACAAGAAAACGTGAACTGTCAGGGCTACCAAGGGGACTATTCCACCCATTTCTTCACTTCTCCAGTCTCAACCAAAAATGAGAAGAAAAAAAGAAGATGAAGAAGAAGCTTTCTTCCTCTCCCCTTTCTATGTCTACCCTTTATCTCAACATTGCATAAATTTATCTGCTTAAATAAATTAGTATGTGCGCTCCTTTGGAAGCACGCTGTGCATCAGTGAAGCCTCTATCAATATGTCAAACAACATATCTTTTTCACAGTTCACGAATGCTCCCTATGTGACAATGTGTACAGTTGTAAGTGTCACCTGATATGTTGAATATTTTTTAGATAAATAAATGATACAATCTGAAATACGAGTATTACATACGACCATTATCAAAAACTACAATATATATGTAAGAGAAAAATGGAAAACTACAATTTGAGGGGGAAAAAAAACAATGAAGAAATTGGGAGGCTATTGGTGCCCCAATACACAATTTGGTTAAGTACAACTAGATTCTGCATCCAATTCACTTGCGAATACAAGTTACAATGCTTGAATATAGTACTTGGGATAACTGTTAAAAAGCAGAAGCAATTAAGCTTCATTCCCCTTCAATGCTATATCTGCTTGAACCATGCTTCAGCAGGCTTTTTTCTCAGCAACTTGATATTTTGAGTTAAAGCTTTGATATATACATAAAAATAGCAGAAATGAACAGAGCTAACTCCTTGACATTGTCTCAGAACTTATGGCATGAGTCTAGACTAGCTAGATCCACTAATGAAGCCGACCAATTTCTGAATCATTAAAGCTTTCTCTTTAGCACTGTTTTCATGGACCCTTTTATAATTTGGATCTCGCTAACCAATATTCTTAAGATATTGGTTAAGTAACTAAAAGAAATAAATATTTATTATGTAAATCATAAAAATACACAAAAAGATAAATAATATAATTTTTGATCTTTCAATAAAAATATTTCTATTTTAAATTCATTAACCAATATCTTTAGAACTCAGCCTTTACCTTATAATTTATGACCTTACCAGCTATTCTATGACATGGGCACTCCTTATGGGCATACTTATTATCAAACATTTAGCTAATATTGTCCCCCCATCACGTGCCAGCATCCTAGAAGTTCTTACTCAATACTCATTAATCAGAGACATAGCCCACTAAACAGGAGTCTTAGTAAATGACAAAGTTAGTTTCAGAAACTGTGATTCACTGTTACTCTATTTTTTTTTCTCCTAACAATCAGATCTAAACTAAATCAGTCACTGAAATATTTACTTTGAAAATATTTTAATATACAATCTTAGTTTAAAATGATAATATAAAGCAATATTTTGATAATAAAAAAATGTTAAAGCAACAAAGATTTGAAGTAGAAATATGTATTTATTTAGTATGCATAAGAAATGAATATATGGAATGACATATATACAATTTGGTCTTTTTTTTCGTAACCATAATGAGGATCAAACCTATATTCTCATGTATACAACTCAAACGTTAACCCTCTACCATTACGTTCATCCTAGTGAATTATATTTAGTCTTTAAACATGATAAACTTACTATAAATAAGTCTTTTTTTATCGATGGTTTAAGATTGTTTTATCAAATAGTTGAGTTTGGCACATTAACTACATACATAAAACATTAAATGATGTATACAACATTAAAACAATCCTAGACGGATGTGAACATAAAAAAAAAGTAATACTAATAAGGACTTATCTTTTTTTAGAGGACTAATAAGGACTTATCAAAAAGTTAAAAAAAAACATTTGGGAAATTTGATATTAAATACAATGAGAAGACATAAATGAATAAAACTAGAAAAGTAATAATCTCTTCCGTAATAACAACGTAAATTATTAATTATCTTACTTTCAAACTATTTTCAATTTCGAAAGACTTAAATATAACGCATAACTCAAAATCATTAAAAAAATAAAAATGATCCTGGTCAATA
>PYAF01004755.1:25784-64657 GCA_007407185.1 Glycine tomentella | reverse complement strand
GAATAATTAAAAAATAAAAAACATAGATCATAGTCAATGCAATATTTTTTTAATAGTAAAGTTTTAAATTTCAATTCTTTATTTTATTTCATTTTTCAATAATAAAAATTCAATTAATATAAAAGAAAATGTAATTTTTTTAACTATTATCTAGTTATTCATTACGATATATTAAAAATCTTAAATTTTAATAATTATTTTAAAATTAATATTCAAACTAATTTTTAATTAATAATGTACAAATATTTACACTACTGATATATTAAAATTGAACTCCTAATAACAAAATCATGTCCTACAACATGATTTTGTTATTTTTATTTATTTATTTGGGACATATGCATCTTTTTACATTTAACAAACTTTCACACACTTTTTTTAATATCATATTATTGGAATGGTATTTATCAACATTTTTTATTTTTTAATTATTCTTAGAAAATTAATTGACCTTTTTTAGCAAAGTTTTCTCTAACAATCATATCTTTTTAAAAAGGCTTGAATTTTCAAGAGATTTTTTAATTAAAATATCCAAAGTCTAAATAGAGTCGTGTCTATGTATAGGTTTTTTTAATAATTAAAGAGGATATGAAATAAACTATTTTCATATAAATTGTCAATTATTTTTATAAGTTACGTTGAAAAGTTTAATATGATAAAATCTATTAAGGTTGATCGAGTGACACAAAAATTTAAATAATTTGCATAAGATTCTATATTCAAATAAAAGAAACTTTTAATGGGATAAAATAAAAATAACTTATAAAATATATCAATGTAGTTATTTTTGTAAGCTTGTTGACTCATCCACAAACTTATAAAGTCATCAAGTTGTATTCAATAAGTAAGAGTTTTCGATCTCATGAGAACTTGTACAATACTTAATAAATATTATAAATTTTTACTATCTAAACTAATAAATAAAACAATAAAAGCACAAAATTTGGCATTCAAAGATAAAAAAAAAAAACACGTTAAATAATAAAACAATTTTAAAATGTTTTTGGGGGTTTTGGATAAAAACATGTTAAAAGCAAATGAAATACAAATAATAAAGCTTATCAACATTAAATTTTCATCAAATCAAACTCCCTTTATACTAAAGCATAATACCTAACTTGAAATTTAATGTTCATATCAGTAATTGTTCAAAAATGGTATTTTAATCCCTAATTTCTTAGGTGAAAAAATCTTATTTCCTTCATTAAATGTCAATTTCTTGCACATTTGACAAAGGAACTTGCTTTAAGTTTAGTGACCCAAAGATAACCAAAAACCTTCATCCTATTCCTAGCTCCAAGAGTTAAAGCTTGTTCTACCGCAAATCAAGATAAAGAAAGTATTTTTCAATCACAACATATCCTAAAATCAAGCTATGAAAATATTTCTCAATAATAAACCATAACAAGCATTAAAAATAGATGCAAAACATTAATATTGAAAAACAAGATGTATATATAAACATATTTCAAATGAAACACATGAAAGTATAAGGTTCAGTTACAATTTAATCACAAACAATGACAAAATCTAACTACTCATTCCCATGTGTAGCTCCAGAATGCAAGATGGAAGAAGGGAGCAAGGATAGTTCTTTTTCTCCCAACGGAGTGATTTTTACAAGGTAAAAACATGTTTCCCCAAATTGGCATGAAATCTATTTATACAACTTTGCAATTTTACATTTCTGTCTTATTTTAGCTTAAGCCAAAAATTGTTTCATTAAAACTGATTCCTCATTTGCAGCTTCTTTGCATTTTTTCCAAAAAGGAAATTCAATTCAAGCCCACATTTCCTAGCTTGAGTACAATTTGCTACAATTTTTCACTTCAAGCTTTCACAAACTTGACTCTAAGTTACTTCAAATTCCTACAAAATAATTCATCCATAAGCACATACAACCTAGCAAAATGATAAGTTAAAGAGAAAAACTACAAATTCATAAATTAACATAAAATGGAATAAATGAAGTCTTAAATAAGATAAAAGATGAGATAATTGTCTAAATTTACATATCTCAATTAAATATTTTTGACAATTATCAAAGCCCTTCTTAATATTTATGCAACTATTTTTGTTATAAGATAAATTTAAATATAATACTGATAAATAAACTCTTCTAAATTCTAATCACAACCTTCCTCTTCTAACCACAACTTTAAATTTTACGAGATCTAGTTCAATTGACGATGAGAATAGGAAATAAGAATTATAATAAATGAGAAAAATAATCAATCAGATAGGGTGTTCGAAGTTAACCAAAATATATAAAATTCAAAATCAAACAATCAGGTTTAACGATGGGTTAGAATAAATTTTGGATATTAAAAAAAAAAAAACTTGGACTAAGATTTTTTTCCTAAAAGAAACATTAATGCGATGCGAGACAAATGAAAAGTGAGATTGCTTATAAAATACACTTTACGTAACAAATAACAATATTGAAGCTTTCCTATAAATAAATAAATAAATAAATAAATAAATTGAAAACAATATTGAAGCTAAGCCTGATAGGATGGAAGTACCGAGGGCTCAATAATACACATTAATGCAATATCCATGCCTCCTTCTTGTCTCTATCTCGTGATTATTATTATTATTATTATTATTATTATTATTATTATTATTATTATTATTATTGTCACTATTATATTTTGTTTCAGGATACTGGAAATTGGAATTGTCTTTGGGTAACCGTGAGGATGACATTTGGGATACAGTGGATGCAGCTGAATTCAAGGGACTACAGTTTGCCCTAATTTTGGACGAATATTAAAATATGAGAATATTATATTCGATACGAAGATTGCTAGTGATAATTGTTTTAATATAGTTGTTTTAGTTGTTAAACAATATTTCTAAACATTATTTTTTAACCGTGTTAAAAGACATTGTATAATCTACGTAGTCGATCTCAGAAGCAAGGAGTGGAGAGCCTACAATGGGCCATCCCCCTATGATTTGGCTCCCTTAAAATTTTATCAATCTACTTGTTTATTTGGGTTCCAAATTTCATCACTTTACTTATTTATTTGGGCTCTCAAATTTTAGCACTCTACTGGTTTATAATTTTTTATATTAAATATGTCATTTCAAAATTATAAAATTTTTCTTTTGTGCCATCTTGAATTTACTTTGTTATGCTTCCCACCCTCTTTCATGTGGGCATCTCCTCTCTTTGTTTTGTTTCCCCAATCCACAGTTCCACACTAAAGCTATTCACAAATCACAATGTTGTAATGTTCAAATTGAAGTATAGTTGAAGAATAACAATTTAGAGTGTCAACCAAAAAGCAATCACCTAGTTCTAAAACTTTTAAGATTGGATAAGAAAAAAACTAATATTAATACTTTGATATGTGATCATGAAAAAGCTCATCAATTTGAAATTAACATATTAATCAACAAGATAAAATTCATAGAACATATATAAAATTCGGACTGTATTAATTTTTTATGGATTTATATTTTGATAATAAGAATATCATTAACATTGTTGTTGGCATTATATTTTATAAGTTTTACCTCCATCTGAGAGAGATAAGGGATGTTATTTTTTTTGGAAGGATTTTCCTATTATTTTTATATTTTCTTTTTTTTTTGCTGCTGTTTAATGGGCACCTGTGTTTTTTTTTTTGCCCCCATATAAAAATTCTAACTCCATCTCTTGTGATCTTATCTAATAAAATAAGACTTTGTTGTTATTGTTGTATTTCTTTTAATATTTTTTATTAGTTAAATTTTTTTAAAAATTATAAATAATATTTATTAAATACAAAATGAGTTAAAACTTTTCGATTAAAAGTTTGAAAGAATTTTCCCACGTTATGCAGAGAGAGAAACAGAAAAAGCTCCTTACGGGAACGCGTGGCTTGCATCTATATGGTTTGGTAAAATGAATGATTGAGAGAAGAATTATGTTGGTCTATTATTTGAATATTGCTATGATTATTCGTTAGAGTAAATAAAAAAAGAGAAGCCGAGTTTGTGATTATAAATGTAGAATAGTTCTGAGAGAAGTGCTTTCAGCCTATATCACTTTCAGCCACGGTCTATTTAGGTTTCTGATAATTTGGTGGGGTTAAATTTATAGAGGTAAGATTAAATTAGAAGCAACTGGAGATTGCAGAATGCAGATATTAATTTGGATGAGAAAAAAATGTATTAAAAAATTCGAAAGAAAAGTATCCCACGCAATGCAGATATTAATTAAGGAAGAATAAATCTCTGTCGCTTTTTTTTTTAAAAATCAAATTATTATGCCTTTGTTTATGAAGGAGCGTTTAAAAGTCATTGATCATTTTCTCTTCTAAGGGGAAAAAGTCGATGCCATACCCGCGTTAACGAAAGAAACACATATCATATCTTAATTTTTAGATTTTGTATGATTTTGGTTAACTATTAAGTTGATTAGTCCTTTTTTTTTAAAATAAGTAAACACCCATTTCCATCTCTAAAAAAATTATAAGACCTTATTTGGTCCCTAACAAAAAAAAAAAAAAAACTGAATAGACTCTCAAGATTTTTTTTTTTGGCAGAATACTCTCAAGATTATAAATATGAAAACTTTGGAGCATCACTAATAAATATAGTTTAATCAAGTAATTTGAGTTCTAAATCTCCTGTTAGTTGTTCCTCACAAAAGCAATTCATACATATTTTATTCTAAAGATATAATTTTAAATAATTTTTTAAATGATCTTTAAATAACTAAATAATATTTTTTAATTATAAACAATTGTTGCTTATAGAAATAGTCACATCTTAATTTTAATTAATCCAATATGACACTTAAATCTCCTCCAATGATTAAAAAATTAAATAATAATGTCTAAAAAGAAGTAACTCATTAAGCAATCAACGTTAGAGATGCTCAAATACTTAATAGAATTATAACTAAACTAAAATGTATCATGTTTTACTATATATTTTTCTACCATTTAGTTTTAATTAGAACGTCTTTAATTCAATAGCGCCTCGCTAGGGTTGCTACAGTGCTACTAATCTATTAAAAAAGTTCTTAGAGTATGTTTGGATAGAGTATTTTAAAATTTCAGGAAATTTAAAATTCAGGGAAATTAAAATGCATCAATTAAAATTTTTGTATTTTCAAAATTTTGTGTTTGGATAAAGAAATTGAATTTCTTCATTTTTAAAATTTTGAATCTCATTCACGGAAAAAACACGTAAGGTGGGTGGTGTCGTGAGAGTAGTGGAGGTCAGAGTACGTCGATGATTGAGACGGAGCAAAAAATTGTGCATTTAGAGCTTCTAAAAAAGAAGAGAATTTCAATTTCTCACCTTTTAGATGAAAATTCAAATTCCACATTTTTAGTTGTTTAAAATTCTGTTTTAAAATTCCAAAAATTTAAATTCCTCATATAAAAGTATCCAAACAGTGAATTTTAAATTGAAGAATTTTAAATCTCCTAATAAATTACTTTCCCCAATTAAAATTCTCTATCCAAACACACTCTAAGGAAAATGGGTTACACTTCCCTTTTTTTTCCTCTTTTCTTTCTTTAGTTTTTCTCTCCCATTTTTACTTTTAATTACTAAAAGAACATACGAATAAAAAGGATGAATGTTTTATTATTAAATGTCTACTCATTTTATTGAACTGTTTTTTATATATAAAAAAAATGTTGAAATTCTCATTTTTAATTCATGGGAATTGTTGCAGATCCGCATCCTATAGTTGGAGGGAGAAAAACATAGCACATATCACGTTAGACTTATAAATTCAATACTCAAGTGACTTTCCGCTATATCCTGTGTGTAGTGGATAAAATCAAAATTGTTTCTGCTGATGTTTACATCACAAGGCTATGTTATCATGTCTTAGTTAAAGACAAACTTGTAAAATAAATTTGAATTTTATATTTTATGGAAAGATAAGCTTATTTGTCTGTTTTGATGGTTGTAATGATCATTAAGACGGTATAAGGGTAAATTTGCGTATTCCATTTGTTCAATAATCATATTATACTGTCCTAGAAAAAGGTGAGCAGATTATACAAGTAAAAATGCAACCAATTGACTTTAGTTTATCCTTCTACTCTTAAACTTTGAAAATGAAGGCCTTTTTATCTTTATGAATTCCTCCTCCAGTATTATTTTGATTTCTCTTTACGTTAAACAGAATAAAAAGCATAAAAAAATATTTTTTTTGTCACCTTATTAATGTAGAAAATTCGCTAATTTTATTATTGATTAATCTTCGTTAAGAAACCCTACTGATTATCTTCAATAGAATCTCTTCTCTCAATCATATTTTTTTAATCCACAAAATTCGAATTCAAGATGTTAAAGATCACTAAAATCAATAACTTGTTGAAAAAAAAAAGCAATATTATTATGCACAGTGTAGACCCACCTCGCAAGTTTAAATCACAATGATCACAAAAACTATTATCTTAATACATTCATCTGACTTTATCCCCGACCAAAATGATCTTACCACACGTTCTTCATTTATTTAAGCCCTGGGTAGTTATGAAAAATCCACGATTGAAAGTGATTGTTATAATACGATAGTTGAAACCGCAAATTGAAAACGAATATTATTAGTTAATTGTTGAAGTATTCCATGGGGCTAGCTTTTTTTTATATAATATCAATTGGGCTACCTATAGTTTGTAATTATTCCAAGAGACTATAATTCAGCTGGACATGAGAAGGAACTGCGTGCAGAAGTGCAATCTATACAGTTATATAATCTGTACACTTTTATCATGTATTAAATAATTACATATTTTTAACTAGTTCAATAAAATTGTGCGAGGGTCATTCCCAAAGGCTATCCTTAGCAAACCTTGTCACAACCAAACGTCAATCACGAGTTTAAGGGAACCAAACAGGCACAAAGGCAATAATATTGCCTAAAAGAAACAATTTCAAGATACAATTTAAGCTTATTTTTCTAACCTCAAACTTTGATGCATCATTTTTCTAAATTTTGTTACCGAATTAACTACGTAAGTATCAAGTACGATTACACTTTTCTACCATTTTGTTCCATCTTTGCCATTAAAGGATAGAAGTTGCACCCAAATTTGATCATTACTATGTTTTCAAGGTATAGATAGCTCTATTTCTCATTTACTGTCACACTCTAATAATCAGGGATGGCAGAAAAGCGGTATCCTTTAGCACCCCTCCATGCATAATATGCAATTCGAGTCTCATAAAAACCTGTATCCAAAAATCAATAAAAATTATGTTGCAAGTTTATCCAGCAAAAGATCCGCATGACAGACATGATAATATCTGCATATTCATGGTAGATACAAACTAAATTATTCTCTATTATTGAAGAAGCATCTATGAAAAAAATAGTTAGACATTTAAGGATATAGAACAAATAAAACCGGTAAAAAAATCAACGCAAGCAACATCATTCCACATATAAATAAGATGGAAAGAATCATTAATTCGTAATTGTAAACATAATCATAGGGATGGAGATCACATATCCCCATTCCATGCCCATCTCTAGTTTTACTCCCACCAATAAAGTGAACATTAAAGTGTTAGCAATTGAAATTGTGTTACTATAGACTATAGTATTAATGACACGTTAATGTCTAGGTAGCATATTTTAAATGGTGGGATAGACAATGAGGGCAGGTGATATGGATCCATAATTGTAAGCCTCATTATTTGCAATTCTAGCTCAAACATAGTATGCAACTTACATTGTGAAGTTGCAACTTTTCTATGGAACAGTTATTTGTGTTCTTGGTGAGTATTAGTGTATTCGATTACTTTGGAACATTTTTTAATGATTCATTGTAAAGGTTGGAACATTTTTTTAATGATGCATAGTTTATCTAATTTATGATATAGGAATTATTTTTCTGCTAATCATGAAGTGCATTCATTATTCCCAATTTGACCAAATTCATTTGAATATTGACAAAATCGACATGCTTTCTGTGTTTCTCAGTGTAAAACTAAAAGGTAGTTGGAGTGAAAAATATTTTTGTAGTTCATAATGCATAACTATCAACAAATTCGTCCAAAAGGATATCAACAGTCTCAGAGTTGTCAAAAGCAATTAATTTCCTTGTTTTTGTATTAAACTAGAGTACTTAACATACATAATGCATATGACATTTAGAAAATCAACATACCTGGGAGAAAGCTAAGGAATCCTAGGGCTAAAAGGCCATATGCTTGAGACCGTTCTCCCCCCATATGACCAGTGAAGATAAAGTATGAAAGGAACAAAAGTCCTGTACCAAGGAATAACAGGAACAGTGCCAGAGCAATTGATTTCCAGGGAACTTTATCCAAGGCTTTCGGTGTATAATCAAATCGAGGGTCAAAAGGTCTATTCCTATCACCAATATAATCATCCTCATCCGTGGCAAGAGGGGAGTAACGAATGCGTCTAGTAGCCATACTTATTCCCGAGTTATTTACTCCTAGGTTTTTTAACCCAAACAAAAATGGACCACATTAGATTTAGATCTGACAGGTGCAGAGAAAGAACAAAACCAGAAACTTTAACACTACAAAGGATGAAAAGACTTACAATTAATTTGCAGATTGTTGAAGATTGAGGTTCTTCTAGTCAAGGGAAGGTTGTGCCGCATAAGAAAAAAAAATCCATCACTAAACTAACAAATTCATAAACAATAGAGATACAATAATATGCACAATTTCAAGTTTTCAACATTTTAAAATTATTACACAAACTCTAATTTAGAGCCATAATTCAATTATGTGAGAATAAGGGACATAGGAGTCAGTTTAGAGACTCTGAAGTCTGCACAGGCCATTATTGTGATAAGTGATGATGGTGAAAAAGCAGTATAAATAAACAGAGAATTTGGATCCTCTAAAGTGAGGGATGCACGGGAGAGAAAAAATGCATAGTAATAACAATTGTTAATCAACAGAGTAAATTTTAACGATTTCATGGTTTGTCACTTATATGCATGTATCTACTCACAGTTTCATTGACTTTTTAATCGATGGTTATATATCTGTACTTTTCCCTCTAGAAAGGCCAAAATTCAGAATCAGAGGAATGGAGCATCATAATGAATAAAATAAATGCATCATACATCCAATTCTAATGTTGGAACAATATTAAATACAGTTATATGTAAATGTAATAGATCTGCTTTCAAATCTTTATTTGGTGATATGCCATGTTGTAATTGTACTAGGGAAAAACTGTTAAAGATCTTGGCAGGTTCTGTTAACTAACACTAGGGTGATAAATTTAAAACATGAATACGCTTTTTGCTATTATTGACTAAAATTAAGTTGATTTTTTTGGCACTAGAATTTCTTCGTAGTTACCGGGCAGAATAAATGGAACTGAAGAGAATTTTGATTTAAAACTCAGATAGGTTGGGTATCATCTCCATTATTTCTAGAATATCTAATGGAACTATTTCCATGTAAGATCAGCAGAAAGATTCTCACCCAATTTTAAAAAATCTTGGACATTTAGTTTAAGAAAACCTATATTCATTAAGACAAAACTTCATAATTTCTAAGTGATAACATCTGTTCAAAAATTACAGAAAACAAATAGAAATAATGAACTATAACAACAAAGTGAAGACATGTTTTTTCCAAAGATTTGAAGAATAGTAATTAAGCTTAGAATTATCATATTAAGTACTGCAGTATGAGGGGATGATATTTAGGATTATCTTATTAATTTACATGGTAATTGTAAACTGGGAATTAGAGTTTATATCTAAAGATATAGGGACTAATTTCCAATAATTTGATAAATTAAGGTCCAGTTGTTTTAGTCTTGGGATAGAATCTCTCAGGTCCAATTATGAATCCATTTCCTATTTCCTAGTCTAGTTGTTTAAGAACACATTTCCTATCTCAGGTCCAATCATAAAGAGTCATAAACAGTTTGGAAAAATTGAGAACAAATCAAAGTTTTCTCGACCAGAAAATCAGCAATTAGCAAAGCACTCAAAAAATGATTCCAAATACCTGCACGAGTCAAAACTGGTGCAGCATGCATAACTGGAACTGTCTAATAAATAAATTGACACAGTTTCATATGTCCAATCAATCTAAAATTATCATATAGGAAGACTAAGAACAAATGCTTAGTCAACAAACAATTCTACTCATTAGGCATGCCATTTGTTTTCCCCCATTTCAATTAATGATTTAATTCACACCTATCATTGCACTAAAGTACTTAAGTACCAGAGAGCAGAGACAGTTAACATAAAAGAAGAGAGCAATTCAACACAAACCCACTCTTCCGTAATGCATAGCCACGTGTAAAAGAGCATTTGCAGCTATTGTGCGGTAAACCATATTTACTGGACACCAAGCCTTATTTATGAAAAAATCCATATTTAAAAGTGTGACATGAACACATGATGATTAGGCTTATTGGCAAGCATTTCAATGGAAATTGAGCTTAAATCAGAAAAATAAGAGAATCAAAATTTCCCCACAACACAGATGAATAAGGGTGAAATTACCATTACTACCTTCTACAATAATCAACAAGCAGCTCAAAACAGAACATATGGATAAACATAGCTGATGAATACGAAGGGTTAATTACTGTCTTCCCCTCAATTTCAAATTGAAATGGGCGAATATTGTGTGAGCGAAGGAACTCTATAGTTTATAGTGGATACTGGTTAGGGTTTCAGGGAACAAGTACTGCAGCAATTTGCAACCTCATACATAAATAATCAAATTTTTTTTATAGAGAAACTGTCTCAAAAAATTCAAAATTGTGCAGATCTTTGCGAAATCGCGAGAAGAGAATCGGAACCTGTTTTCGCTGGCCTTAAATCGTGCTCTTGTGTCCGATGGTGGGTTTATGATGATACGTGCAATGGATGGGTGTTTGGGCTGGTCCAAGTTTAAAGAAATTGGGAAAAGTATATCACCGGTGACTAAAAAGAATTAAGGTAAATTGCAATTTTGTTTCTTCTAGTCTTCATCTATATGCGATTATGATTTTCTATATTTTTTTCTCTCTACAAATTTTGGCATTCAGATCTTAAAAAATTCATTTATTTATTTGATATTACCGTATAAAAGATTTTAGATTTTTCATCAATATCCTAAATATTCTTATAAGTTTTAGTCTTTTATTAATTATGAGACTAATCTTTTATCAAAATTTAATCATACTTGAAATTTCTTGTAATGTGATGTGAATTGCTAATTGAATCATACCCATTGGGTAGCTTAGAAAATTCATAATTTTTGTCTAATCTTTAATTTTATATTTAATTTTAATTAATAAAATTATTTTTTAATTATCAAATGTTAGTTTTCACCCATCAAAATATTGACACATCATTAGTAAACGGTTTAGATAAACAATCAACATATATAATTAAAAGTTAGACGAAAGTACTATGGTTTTTAAAACTTTCAGGTAAGCTAATAGTTGCGATTTTGTGACAGTGCTTCCTAACTTACAAGATTATATATACTACCATCAAAGGGAAGATTACACGAGAAGAAATGATTTGGAAAGTGGAACGGTAGAAATGTACATCTCTAACTCAAAGGATTCCTTCGGGTATGTCTTGATAGGTTAAAACATAAAGAACAGTTTTGGGTTAAATCATTACTTCAAAAATGCAAGAATTTTAAGAAAAAAGATTAATAGATTAAAAGTATAATTAATGTAGTAAACGTATGGAGGGACTTTTAATAAAAGAAAGAGTAAATGAGGGATTTTAATGGATGACAAAGAAGCATCGTTTTAAAAGAAATTTAAGGACTAAAAAGATACTAAATCCTTTCGGTCTTGATTCTTTAAATTTTGATTTTTTTGTTTTAGTTACCTTAAATTGGTTCTTCTGTCAGTTTTTAACATTAATTGTGTCAATTTTGGTTGACATTACATTTCTCATAGTTTATCACATGTTACCAAATTAATTAAATTACTGTGATAAACTAAAAACAAATTCAATTGTTTTATCATAATTCTTGCAATAAAATAGATAAGAAATCAAAATGAAAATTTTTAAACCTAAGAGACCAAATTCAAACTTTAAATATAGATAGGTGATTAAAGTTATATTTTAAACTTTTAGTACATTGATCGACTCGCATATTAGCCCTTTTATTAACTTTGTTTTATTAAAAAGGATTTTAAAAAATATTAATGTGTACCAATATGTTTCATACACTTATATGCACGACTGTATGAATTTGTTCATTTAACTGAGTTTAATCCACTGTCAAGTTACACACACACAACACATTGGAAGTGTATCAAGTAAGAGACAAAAGCATGAGAAGAGCGGACTTTTAATCGTATAATAACTAAAATGAATAATTAAGAATAAAATTAATTGAAATATTTTTCACACCCTTTATATTTATATTGTTAAGATTAACTCCTTTGATTCTGTTGCTAATAAAATTGCAGTTTTTTCATGGATATGGTATACCACGTGGAATGTTCTAGCCAAAGGTGTGAGTTCATGATACATTTCTTGAAACAAAAAATATTTCTATTGTTTTATCATACTTTTTTTTACTTCTCACGCGTTACTTGTAATCTGGTATGCTTTGTTCATGCTCAGGATGGATAGAGATTAATAAACTTTGGAGGAAAAAGGAAATGCATAATTTAGAAAAGCAACTTGTAGACTTGCTAGCAGAAAGAGATGATTCATGGAAAAATACAATTACAGCAAGGCATAGAACAATTTCCGTGGGGAGATCACATGAACCCCCCCATAGAACAAAATGCAGGCAATCCTACATATACCCCGTTGCTTATTGGCTGCTTGCAATAGAATTATAGAGATTGTTGAATCAATAACTAGTTTTCATCCTCATTCATATTGTTTCTCAACTTCAATGTGACTATCTAATCTTTTTTTGTGTGCACTGACTCATAAACAGCGAATAGAAAAAGACTACCTATCATTACACCATTCACAAGAACAATAGCAACAAAACCGCAAAGCAGCTTTTTGTAGAAAAGCATGAACCTCTGCTCAAGGATGCTCGTCAATGGATAAAAGAGACTTCTCAGTCATGCTCTGCTGTAGGCCTGTAGCTGTTCTTGTTGCCACTGTTGTCTTTGCCGCCGCATACACTGTCCCCAGAGCGCAAATGACAATGGCTTCCCTATATTTCTTGATAACCCCATATTCTTAGTGTTCACAATCATGGGTGCTGTGGCTCTTGTAAGTTCATTGGCTTTAGTGGTTATGTTCCTTTCAATCCTCACATCACCTTGTGAGATGTGGGATTTTCGGAAATCTCTCCCCCGAAAACTGATGACAGGTTTTGTCTTGCTGTTCTTCTCCTTGACCACAAGAATGTGATAGGATCCAATTAGATGATTAGTTAATATTCTGTTCAGTTAGTTAGTTAAGGTCAGAAATTATAAATAGAAGGTGAGGGGCTGAGGAAATGGAGCTTAGAAGCAGAAAGTGTTAGGAGGTTGGTGACCTTGAAATCACCACTTGTACACAAAGTTGGAGCTAGTCTCCAAGATCCAATAAAGATTTATTCCTTTTCATTCTTTCTTCCTCTTCTGCCTGGTCCAGTGTCTATCACTGGTATCAGAGCTCCTTCCTGGGGCTGTGAGGTCGTAAATGGCAGCGAAAAATAGCAACAAGATGGAGGCAAGGTTGGAGGCAGTGGAAAGGGCCATGGAGGAAGCACGCGAGGCCAAGGAGGTGGATCGCGGAATCGTGGAAGCCAATTAGGTTGCAATTGAAACCAGATTGGGCGCGATGGAGGACATTTTGCAGAAATTGGCCGCGCACCTGAAGTCGCCGACGAGGGGTGAGGAAGCTCCGGCAAGGGAGGCGCGAAATAAGAACAAAGAAGATGGAGAAGGAAGGGCGGTGGGTGCGGAAATATCGGCAAAGGAGGCGCGAAACAAGAACAAAGAAGATGGAGAAGGAAGGGTGCATCAATGGAGGCAGATGGAGCTACCGGTGTTCGCTGGGGAAGATCCTTTGGGCTGGGTATCTCGAATTGAGAGATATTTCCGACTTCAAGGAATGGGTGAAGAAGAGAAAGTAGATACAATTCTGGTGGCTTTGGAAGGTGAGGCCTTGGCTTGGTTCCAATGGTGGGAGACATGGAGTCCACAGATTTCTTGGAAAGGATTCAAGACTACTATGTTACAGAGGTTTCAAGGTACACATTCAGGCAATTTTTTTCAATCTTTACTAGCCTTGAAACAAGAGGATACAATACAGAAGTATGTGGGCCTATTTGAGAAGCATGCAGGGACTGTGAAGGGGCTGGAAGAATCTTTCTTGATGGAGGTATTTCTCAAGGGATTGAAGGAGGATATTGGTATTGAAGTAAGATTGCACGAGCCCAAGAACCTGATGGAAGTCATGAATAAAGCAAGACAAGTGGAAGAGAAAAATAGTGTTATGGGAAGCCTGGGCAGAAGCTATAGCCATGACTATCAAGGTCAGAAATCCAACTGTGTAGACCAGAAATTTGGGAAAGAATGGCAGCAGGTAGAAGGAGATCATGGTTGAAGATACATGCTGTTTTCATCACCTGGACCTTGGGGACAAGGTCCATCTTGAAGGGGATGGTATTGATAGGATCCAATTAGATGATTAGTTAATATTCTGTTCAGTTAGTTAGTTAGGGTCAGGAATTATAAATAGAAGATGAGGGGCTGAGGAAATGGAGCTTAGATGCAGAAAGTGTTAAGAGGTTGGTGACCTCGAAATCACCACTTGTACACAAAGCTGGAGCTAGTCTCCAAGAACCAATAAAGATTCATTCTTTTTTATTCTTTCTTCCTCTTCTGCCTGGTCTAGTGTCTATCAGAATGCTAGCATTCGGTGCAACAATTCTGATAAGTGTGCAAAGAGGCTGTTTCCGGATTCAAACTCATGACTAACAAGTCACCAAGACACAACTTTACCGTTGTATCAACTCGCCCTATGATAAGTTAGAGAAGAACAAATGGACTTCAAGTTTGACATATAGTGCAACATTCTTGCTGTCTGCATATTTGTATTGGTGGAGTTCTCTCTATATGTTGCTGTCAAAGGATGTGTCCGGACCATCCTTAAGACACTTAAGAAGATCATTCCTCGTTTCCTCCTCAACTAGGTCAAACAAAATATGTGACATTTGAATTGGTAGTTGCCTATTTTGTGTGTCCCTAACACTTTATCGTCAATTATAGGAGAATGCTAATTTTCGACCAACATAACCAAAATTCTGCATATAGTGAATAAGCTTTACTATGCCTCCAGTAAAGAGACTATTTCCAAATTTGAATCCATGACCAACAAGTCATCAAGGCACAACTTTATCACAGGTAATAGACGGTTTCCGTAAGCTTATGGAGAAAGAAAATCTAAATGTGAGTTCAATAGTTATATGATGTTCCTTTTATATGCTCCTGAATATGATTAAAGTCCTTCTATGTTGTTGGCTGCTAGTGCTTTAAATAATTACAAATCACGTGTTGATTGATTGTAATTGTGTCTTGATTAGTGTGAAGTTGTCTCTTTAACATAGACTACCAGAAGAACAAAAAGTAAAAATTAAAAATTATAGGACTTAAATTGTTTCTAACAGGTCAAAATGATCTACTATTCCAGGACAAAATGACATTATCATAATTTTAAATAAATGAAGTCTCAAGTTCTTGTTTCATTGTTATTATACATTAAAAAAAATTAAATAAATGTATATAATAAATTCTAGAAGGCAGAGGGTATCCTCTCTTTACTTGTGAGTATTAACGAGGCAACCCAACTACAAGGATCAAGGAATACATAATGTTCGAAAGTAAAACTAAACCTCTAACTTTAGTTATTCTAGCTTTTAATTAATTAAGCAAGGCATATATGCTGATGAAAATATATTCCTTTCGATGATATAAGGAGCAGACATTTAATAATAACTGTTCCATGATGACTACCAGTGGTGAGTAATGATCATCAGTAGCTATGAGCGAGCAACAGCTAGGGAGAAAGAAATTAGAGATGACAAGGCACTCCGTAGCCTTAATTGAGAAAATGAAAAGGCCATATATACTGGCCAAGAGATACGATTGGGAAGAATTCGGGAGATTTTTCAGCAAACACAAGGATCTATTGGACAAGCAAATTGACTTGCACCACAGCACTCCTCTTCACTACGCAGCTCACTGTGGGAACCCAAAAATGTACAGGGAAATGATCGAGTGGGTGGGAGAGGGAGACATCAAGCGTGTGCTGAGGTTGCAGGACGACATGGGGAACACGCCGCTTCACGAGGTGGCATTCACTGGAGAACTGGAAATGACCAAGAGCATTCTGAAGCACGAGGAGGAAGAAGGCCCAGATCAGCAGTATGAGCCGTTGCAGCGAATGAGAAACAATCTCGGAGAAACCGCCGTCTATAGAGCTGCTGCACTCGGAAAAACTGACTTGCTCAGCTACTTCCTTCAAGACTTGGGATTAGATGCTCATCGTGATATACATTTTCACCGAAAGGGGGATAAGATGTCTATTCTCCACACTGCTGTCATTGATCAATTCTTTGGTACTTAAGTCTAATTCTCTTCTTTCTTCATTTTCTTTCATTTTAATCTTCCATAAAATATTTTAACTAATTTAAAATTTGATGAAAAAATCTGTTCAATAATTATTTTGAATCAGAATCGAATTCAAATAATATCTAAATAATTTATAATTATATCTTCTAGACATTAACCATTTTGTCTAATTCAAATTAAAGCAAAAAAATACTTTCTTTCAAAATCGATTTATTAATAACATGTGACCTTTTTTTTTTATAGAAACTAACGATTTTTTTTTATTAATAAACCTAATGTTTAAACTTTAATTATTTTACTTCTTAGTCAACCATGTTCTCTTCGTGCATACAAATATGTATAGTGATGGTGTTCTTGCTTGCACAACATCAACACATAATGTTGACATTTAAAGTCGTCGTTGAATTACGAGGTGAAGCTTTGATAACCAATACTAAAATGATTTAGAGAATTATATATACCTAAGTTTTACCTTTGTAAGAACTACAAATGTTGTTGATTTTCAATGCAGGCACAGCTTTATGGATATTGGAACGATATGAACACCTCGCTTATGAAAAGGAAGACAATGAACTCACAACTCTGCAATTGCTAGCCAAAATGCCCTCTACGTTTAAAAGTCAAACCCAAATGGGGCCTTTGAAAAATTTCATATACTGCTGTAAGTCTCCGCCAGCTATTTTGGCTTTTGAATAACAAGCATGCACATATACCCATAAAAAACCCATCAATTTTATTAAAGAAAAAAACTTCAAAATTAAGCTTGTATAGTTACATCCAAAAATATCGTGCTTCATTGATTAAAAAATATAGAATTGAAAATTGTGATAAAATCAAATACATATTATATATATATATATAACGATTTAAAATTAATTGAAATTTCAATATTATGTTTTTAATTAATAGTTATTATTAATTTATTACACTTTATCATCTAAAATGTAATTCCTTTTCTTTTAGAGGATTCAAATCCTAAATTAAGAGAAAACTTTATTGTAGTTTTAGTCCCTAGGTTCACAATTATGTGATTTTAGTCTCTAAAATTTTAGTTAAGTCAATTGAAATCTTTAGTTATCGTCATTATGTGATTTTAATCATTTTATTTAATAGACCAACATCATTTTTGTTAATATATATAGTTAGTGACTAAAATCATACCATTGTAATATTTAGTGGATTCAATTGACTCAATTAAGATTTGATGGACTTAAATTATACATTTACAATATTTTAGAGATCCAAGTGACACAAATGAAACTTAATAGACTAAAATCACACATTGTGATACCTAAGACTAGGAGATTAGAAGTACTTATGTACTCTAACAAGGTTTTAAATTGTAATTATTATTACAGTTGTTTTGATGTGATCACTAATTACAACTTCTGATTCTAATCTCTAAGTGTGGTTAGATTGGGATAATGAGTAAAATCCTAGTTCAAGTTATATAGCAAGTTAATAGTTGTAATATCATGACACAGTGCTTCCTAACTTTCAAGATTACAAATATTACAATCAAAATAAGGAATACACAACCAAAAAGGAAGATTTGGAGAGTGGCAGGAAGGACAAAAATGAGCCATCTCCAACTCAAATGAAGCTCGAGGATAATACGAGAGAAGGGCAAATTTTGAAAAGTGGCGGGAAGGCAAGTAGAAATGAACCACCTACAACTCAAAGGAAACTATCAGGTATGAATGAAAGGATACGTTAAAACATAAATATCAATTTTGGAGGATATTGGTATAAGATTAATTTTAAACAACTATAAATGTAACATTTTTATTAGAAAATCATTTATCATATCAAACATTTTAATTTATTCACTATTTAAAAGATGCGGGGAACAGGAGAGTTTTAAATGGAAGAAGGAGGACATGGGTGATTTCAATGGATGAGAAACCTATAAGAAAAAATTAAGCACAAATCAATTATAATATTACAGGAAATTAGGACACATGATTCTTTACTTGTTGTAATCACAATCACCATTATATTGCACAGTAAATTTCCTGCAGAACGCAAATAAAAAAGCCAAGTCTTCCTCCATATGATAATATTTTCAATCACGGTTAAAAACAAAACAAGCCATAGAGCAAGCAATTGTAATCATAATGATAACAAAAGGGACCTAACCATCTGTATATATCAATCCTATGCACCTCTCCCCATGGACCAGGCCTACGTTGTTGCCCACATGGACCAATAAAGATGGCCATAGTCTATTACCAAATGATGATTATGTTATTAGTCCCTAAAATATATAATTTGTTATTAATTTCTGTTAAATATTTTTCAAAAAGACTAATACAAAATGAATAAAATATCATAAAGACTAAAATGAAAAAATAGATATATTAGAAAAACTAAAACAAAATGATAAGACTCAAAAATAAATTTTTTGTTTTATTAAGGACTTAAGAAAGAAAAATTGTATTAGAAATTTAAAATAAAATTTGATAATTTATCATGTAACTAAGACATATTTGAGTTTAAGTATAAAAGAATGATTAAGATTAAATTTAATCTTAGAATCACGATCATTTATGTATAACTGGTATAATCAAGACTAACTCCTTTGATCCTCTTGCTAAAGTATATATCTCCAAAATTGCAGCTTTTTCATGGATGTGGTATACCATGTGGAAGATTATGGCCAAAGGTGCAAGTTCATGATACATTTCTTCAAACAAAAAGTATATCTATTGTTTGGACATTATTTTTCCTTCTCACATGTTACTTGTATGCTTTGTTAATGTTCAGAATGGAAAGAGATTGATAAACTTTGGAGGAAAAAGGAAATGCATAACTTAGCAAAGGAACTTGTAAACTTGCTAGCACAAAAAGACTACTCATGGCGAAATACTGCTATAGCAAAGGATAGAACAGTTTCCATGGGAAGATCACAACAAGAAGGAAAGCCTAAAGAAATAAAATGGGAACAAGAGGAAGGAGAAAAACAAGAGGCTGCAAGCAAACCAACATATACCCCCTTGCTTATGGCTGCTTGTAATGGAATTACAGAGATTGTTGAAGTTATAATTCATTTCCATCCTCATTCAATTGAGCATGCTAGTGACGACGAGCAGAACATATTGTACATGGCTGTCAAACACCGCCAGAAGAAAATTTACCAAATCTTAAAGAAGTTGAAAATGGTAAGAAGTCTTGCTGGAAAAATTGACAAGGAAAGTAACACTGTCCTTCACTACACTGCACAATTTCAAGGGGGTTCCCAACCGGGTTTTGCTATGCAGCTGCAAGAGGAGTTGCATTGGTTCGATGTAAGTATCATATTATATTTTGTCATAATGAGACATGATATTCATAAACAGTTTCCTCCTACTTCACAACTTTGATGTGTTCATTCATATTCTAAACATAACAAGAGTAAATGTGCTCAAGAGAAAAATAAAAATAACCTTGCTGATACAATTCTCTCACTTTAGTAAAGCATTGTAAATACCACCATTTTAGTCCTAAATTTATAAAACCATAATTTTGCAAAACATCATTCACATAGTTATTGAAGTTTGAAAAAAAAAAAAAAAACGAGTAAAAAAGACTATAAGTAGTCATTGCTTACAATATAATCTGTGTCTATCTCTAGTTGTATATCTCTAACTGATACCCTTGTATCAATCTTTTTGTGTCTACATATTGTGCATTCATACTTATACAGCGGATAGAAAAGAGACTCCCTTATCATTACACCATTCACAAGAACAAATACAACAAAACAGCAAAGCAACTTTTTGTGGAAAAGCATGAAGAACTGCTCAACGATGCTCGTAAATGGATCAAAGAAACTGCTCAGTCATGCTCTGCAGTAGCTGTTCTTGTTGCCACTGTTGTCTTTGCCGCGGCATACACTGTCCCTGGAGGCACAGATAACAATGGATTCCCTAGATTTCTTCATGAAACTATATTCTTGGTGTTCACAATTATGGATATTATGGCTCTTGTAAGTTCACTCGGTTCGGTGATTATGTTCCTTTCAATCCTCACATCACCTTGTGAGATGTGGGATTTTCGGAAGTCTCTCCCGCGGAAAATGAACACAGGTTTTGCCTTGCTGTTCTTCTCCATGGCCACAACAATGCTATCATTCAGTGCAACAATTCTGATCAACATCAAGTTAGAGAAGAACAAATGGACTTCAAGTTTGACATATGCTGCAGCATTCTTTCCTGTCTGTATATTTGCATTGGTGCAGTTCCCTCTATATGTTGCCATGAAAGGATTTGTGCGGAGCTTGCGTAGGAACCTTAAGAAGATCATTCCTCGTTTCCTCCTCAACTTGCTCAAAAAGAGCAGGAGAAAGAAATTGTGGGACATTTGAATTGGAAACTCTCTATTTTGTGCCCCCTCCCCTTCCTTTTTTTTCACATTTTTCTTCAATTGTAGTTTCTTTTGGTATTGTGCATTTGGCTATTGGCTATGCCACTTTACTTTTTTAAGGTCGTCAACATGCAGTGATTGTATGGATTATTTGTGGTAAAATAACCATTGGACATGGATATCCATGAATAAGAGCATACTGCGTCTTTATCGTGACTTTTGGTATACATGAAACAGCAATAGGTTGAACATAACATTTATGGTCATCTGGTGTTGTTGCATGAACACTAGTAAAGTCTGGCATCCACTCTAGCAGCTCTCTCTATCCCCCTCTACGACCAAAAATTTCAACCATACACTGCATCACCTTGAGACAATAATTAATATCATCAAATGCATGATTTTTTTTATTTGTTTCACAATGACAGCAACGAAAACAATCCTACATTCTCAAATGCACAATGAATAGTACCATTATGAAAAATAATTAATTATAAACAAATATTAACTAATATTCTTAAGACATAAGTTAAAGAACAAAAAAATTAAAGATTTTTATTGGAATGTGATCTCCACAATAAATATTTTCTCCTTTTAATTTTTTAACAAATGTCCTAAGGACATTAATTAACAAGACCCTTAATTATATTACTAAATGTATAAAGTGAAAATATTATTATTGTAAATTTAAAATACATATAGTTTGATAAACTTTTTTTTTTTGAGTTGACGAACTTCAAAAATCATCAAAGGCAGTTCTAGCCAAATAAAATTAACCTTAAAGCAGGTCACCAATCCCTCCATCTTGGTCAACGTGGTGTGTACAATATCAACATTTACATATTTACAAGACAAATAATGACACGATGAACATTTACAACAAGTGTGACTTAGCAGCTGTACAAACTATGTCTTCAATGCCAATGTCCAAAAGGAGAAAGGAATGAAAGGTGACGTTGAACCATTCAATTAATCATCAAACTTGGAATACAAATCAGCAAGTGCACGATAGAGATTGGCAGCGGCAGGTGGCCTAGACAACGAGCCAAGAAGTATATCTGTTGCAGTTATAGACTGGCTGCCATAGAAACGGGAATTTTCTTGCGTGCGAGTAGTCACCATACTTCCTTCAAGTGAACATCCAACAAATGCACCTGCATGTAGTATTATTGTGGTCAAACATTACACCCTAAAACAAAAACAGATCAGACTCGACTCAAATCACCTAAGCAAAAACTCCAAATGGAACAAAGAACCATCAAGTTCAATCAACATAAACCAAGTTTAATTCTAGGATATAAAGGTTACACTATCACCTTCATAACATCAATCTGAGAAGTTTATCAGCGAATCTGGATATTGGAGATTCAATTGCAGCATGCTTGTTAATTGCTAAAATACATGTTTCAGTGTGTCTTGTTAAGTGAGAAACAATCAAGTCCCAACCAGCCTTCCATGGGTTCCATATTTAAATCAATTTTAACCATCATGTGATCACAAATACCCGAAGATTGTGTGAAGAGGAAAGATAAAATGAAAAATAGAAGAGAGAATAGTTTGCTTTATTTGCTCTCATATTTTCTGTAGCAAGCAATTAATTAAGAAGTTGAGCTACATCAATGCCTAATGGAATGTGGCAGTCAAGGTTAGTCTTGGATTATGTTTTGCTTTCCCCTCTTCCACCCTCAAGAAAACCTTTTACTGAACTGTGCTCACTTAAGAGTGGAACATTAGCTGCACACGTTTCTATTGAAGAATTTTATCTACAAATTAATACTTAGATAACTATGACAATGATAGCATCTTCGGTTACTAAATTTTCACAAACAGCATTGTAATAGTTTACAGCCATTCCAGTTCATATATATATATATATTCATTGTTAGTTGATAAAAACAAAAGAGTCATATGATCCTATAGGCAGAGACTACACAGAGTATATTGAAGTTGAACTACCAGACTAAGAAATATTTACATTGAATAACAAAAGAAAAGATCAAGTTGCATACTGTTGCAAAAACAAAGGTTTCAGTATACTAGATGACCACAAATAAGAAACATACCTTTACTGCAGCTGTAGGTATAACAAGCAGCATAGCCACCATCACCAGCTCGAACATCAGCTTCAACTGACCTACCAACAATGCCTACTGCAGCACTCAAACCTGCTCCAAGTGAAAGATGCATATTGCCACTAAATGTCTTGACAGCATCATTTGTTCTCAAAACAATAATGAAGTCTGTCAACTCGCCTCCAGCCTATGCAGTTAAAGAAATAAATCAACACTTCAGAATATATAGAAATAAATAAATATCAGTAAAACCTTGAGACGGGCCACATATATATGGAGTAAGAAGTCAGAATCAATGCTTGGTACAGTTGAGGAGTAAACAGAATAATATTAAAACGAAGATTTGTGTGGAAACTTAGCTATTGTGTAACATATATTTCTGTAAATTTCATCAGAAGTAACTATGAAATTCTAGAGTCCAACAAAATAAAATGTTCTAGTATTACAGTTGACTGGAAACAGTATGCACAGCATATAGTGATAGACTTTTGGCAATTGATCCATAGTCATTCATAAGCAAAGTCATTGGTAATTGCACTGTTTGGCCAATATTGTTAAAAATTAGTTACTTCACCTGAGCCCCCCACCCTACACCAAAGGTGGAAACAGCAGATGGAGGAGACCATGAACCATCTTCCCTACGTGCAACCACGAGTCCTGTTCCAATATTATAAGTAACCCCCACTCCTACTTTGACGTCAGTGATAATTGCAAGGCCTTTTGCTTGTCTTAGAATGGCATCTGGAATTGACTTCTCGAGCTTTAGAAAACCTATCTGCAAAAGTGAAATTCTAGATGAAGTAAAACTTATTTTAGCACATAAATTTAAACAGTAGACTTCCATATTCACAATATGTTGTATAGACATAATATCATTAATAACCTAAACTTTTAATCTTAAAATTTACAGAGGGATGCCAACATTCAGAAAATATACAGATATGAAGACAAACAATCATGCCAAGACACAATCAAATTTACAATTTGGGGGAGGGGGGAAAGAATTGTGTGACATGCAGTTTAGGGCAGGAAGACAGGCGATCAACATCGCTGCTGAATCTTTGATTATTGCCAAGTAAATACATAACAGCTCCACCCACATAATACTATATTAACATTTCATGATTTCATCTATGTCACTACACCAGTCCCTAAAAGAAAAACCCAACTGCTCACCATTATTTTTTAGTACAACGCACTTCACAAACAACTAAGAATCCTGAACAAAATAACAGGATAATTATAATGGATTTTCTAGTTCAGATCAGCATTGGAGAAAGTTCTTTATAGATGTAAGGCCCATATAATTAGCACAAGTCATTTATGGTTTCTGCTTCAACAATTGGAAATGATACCTGATTATAAGCCTTGATAGTGTTAGTTGCCTTGTAAATTTCATATTCCATGGACTGCCCCCAAGGAAAATTAATCCATGATCGCAAAGTGCTCAGATCTGTCAGGTCATGGGTTGGCAACTGAGCAGCATTGCTTACATGATCCATCAAATAAGGCTGTACTGAGTCAAGTCGGACACAGCATACATCACATACTCTTTGGGGGTCAGAAACTCGGAATTTTGATGGCAACAAGCTCCGCCCCTTGGAACACTCACCACAAAATATTCCTCCACAAAATCGGCAGTGATGTCGGGAGCACATGATGGGATGAAATCTCACACCACAAAGCATACAAGAAGCAGCAGCACTATCTGCTAACCATTTTGGAGGCTCTGCTTCTAGTAGTTCCTTTACATTACCAAAGTTGGCCTCTGTAAGAGTTTGTGCCATTTCTCTCCAAGCTTGTTCAAGCACATGGCCGGATATCCATGAAAAATTACATGTGTGAATATCTCCTAATGCCAAAGAAGTCACTTTTCCTCGAGCTACAAGTAACATTTCTGCTAGCACATCCCACATAGTCAATTCCCTTTCATCTCCAACATATTGATTCCATCCCATATCATCATCAGGAAAATAGCCACCATTCGAGTGAAAACCCTTGGTCCACTCTTTGTGATCATCTTCCAACATAGGTGGAACTGAAACTGGTATCCAAACTCCAGTATCTTCATGCAGTGGAGTATCATAATAGAAGTACCTTCCACGCTTCTGAAGATTAGCTGAAGACTCCATGTCCTCATTATTCTTTTGCAATTGTTTTTCAGGTAATTCAGGATATAATCTAGAAGAATTTATACAATGCCCTTCAGTGCTATCAGTGGAAAAAGAATCACAATACTCTTTAGTAACAGAATTATTCCTCATACCATCCACCTCATCATCCTGTCAATGATATCAAACACCACAAACAAATTAACCAGATAAACCATAAAGCATCAAACCACACCCAGTTTCAAAAGGGCAAAACCAATATCATTTGAACTTTAAAGTAATATATTATAATTTAATGTCCGTAAATGATACATGAATAGTTCCCTTATTCCTCTTTCTCTTCCAGTTTCATTTTTAAACGCAACATCAATACATCAAATTCCACACATACAAACAAAACAAAAATCCAAACAGGTGCAGAAATTTCCAATTTCCCAAACAAAAACACATGCATATCTAATTAGGGAAGTAGAAAATTTACCAGAGGAGAATCGGAATAGGAAATCTTGTCGCCAAGGGAGCAACTAGAAACCCTTGCAGATGAATTTTCCACAACTTGCACCTGATTCTGAGAATCCAAGATTTTGCCCTCCATTGGCACACCTAAAACAAACACCAAAATAGGGCATGTATGTGCATATACTGTTTACATATATTATCAGGCAAAAAGAAAATTTTGCACTGAATATATCAATTCGGGGCCAAAAGAACGAAACTTTGAGAGGACAAACGAAAAGGGTCTGTGATAGAATTCGAATTAGAGATTCAATGGCGTGTTATCAATACAGAGTTCCCCCAAGGTTTTACGTCTCCTTTGCGTGCAGACCCTGAATATTTTCGACTTTCTTCTCCTCGTCGTATTTTTTAATTTGTTATCCTTTTTTTTTGCTGGATTTTTAATTGTTATCTTATACATGTATTTTTTAAATTGATTGTTTTTAAAATTATTATTTTAATGATTAATATTTTTTTATGATCTAAAAGAAATGTATTTTTTTAATGATTAATATTAAAAGATAAACATACATCATTTATTTTATTTGATCCGGTTAATAAAGATTAAATTCATATCCCATCAAATTGCGCGTTTGAATCTTATTGTTTGAGAGTCTTGTTGATTCCATAAAAGCTATATTTTAAAATAAAATTGCAAAGGTCTGCAACAGTCAAAAATAAATAATATTGCGAACCAAAAAGTCTAAAGTTATTTAAAATTTGAGTTCAATGGTAATTTTTAAACATCTTTTTTCCTCTTAATCCATTTAACATCTTTAAAGGATAAAATTGAAAGGTCCGTGAAAATCAAAATTGAGAATACTTCAAATGCAATGAACTTAGTTGAAACATTAATTAACTCTTAATATTTTTTAGTATGATAACAATAACAAAGTTAGAACTTAGGAACTTGTTTATATTACTTAAAATTCCTCATCACTAAAACAACCCAGTAAATATGAACGAAAGTTATATTTCTTACATTCTTAAAATGGGGTTATAAATTACATACATGCTAATTCTTTTATAATTATTACAATTTTTATGTGAAATAAATTTATCATTATTTTCTTAAGAAAAAAGAGAGAATTTAATTACAATGTGTGTAAAAGCTTTTCAAACTATTATTATTGAATCACAACTTATTTATTTGAGTAATAATAAACATGCATTCATCTATTTTAAATATTCCACTAACATTATTTATTTATTTTTTTTCAATCTCTTTTTGTCACTTCATAAATTCTATTATATTTATAATTTTTTTTCTTTTTTAACTCTATGGATATAAGATAAAATTATAGGTGTTCATTAAACTTTTTTAATTGTTTTAAAAAGTTATCTTAAATAAATTTAAATTGGCTATCACTATTAAAAAAACTACACTAATAACACAAGCGAAACTAAAATTTAAACAGAAGACGAAAAACAGTCACTGTGAGTTGTGACGGGAAGAAACAACCAGAAACTCCTGGAAATGACGCATCCCCTGCTGCTTGTGCTTGCCCAGCAATTGGCCTCTCTAAACACATGCTCAATGCAATGGAGACCTTCCAATCACCACTCACGAGTAAAACTATTAATAAAATTAATTTTAAATTCGTATACATATTTACAAAATAAAACATGTTATACCTTTATTGTAACTATTAATAAAAGCATTTTAAATAAAAAATAAAATTCCAAACATTAATATATATTTTCAATCCCAACACTTTAATTTATTTTTTATTTTTATATTTTACGATTTATACATCTTAACTACTTTATAAACTACTTCGTTGTCATCAGAAAAACATATAATATGTCCAGTGTCCTTGTATGGAATGTATAATTTTATTCTTAAAAAAAACAATGTTTCTTGTTTTTAAAGACATTTACCGGTTACGTCAAAGGAAAAAACGACCTTTGTTCTTTTCTTTTCTTTTCCTTTTCTATTTTTTTCGTTGTCGTGTGTATGTGTGTGTTGAGAGCTTTACCAACTTCAAAACTTGGAGCTTTTTCATTTCATCCATGGCGTTCTCTCTCTTCATCCCCAACCAACCCTTTGGTGCCAACCCTTCTTCTCCATGTTCTCCTCCCCGCCTCTCTCTGCGAACCCTCTCACGGGTTCTCCAGATATGGCGCTAGAATTTCCTAGGATGGTTCAACTCGGCACCTATTTGAGTCGAGGAACACTAAGCACCCCAACAACTGTGGAGAGTTGGTGGCGCAGTCTTAGTGCTCACAGAACTCAAAGTGCAGCTGGTGCACCAGTGAGGACCTTCATGACATGTGTTTCAGCTTTGCCACAACAGGTGCACCAGCTGACGCGTGGAGGTTGCTACAACAGGTTTACTCTTGCAGCTTGATCCGGTGAGATCCATTATGTTTTGCTCCTATTTCTCATTGAGATCTGTGCCACCCAAAGTTGCAACTTTTTACTCTCATTGTGTATGAAATCATGAGTTGATGTTGGAGGGGTGTTGTTGCAACTTGTAATTGTTGTTGTTTTGTTGATTCGATCTATCATTTGTTAGATTGGAATCATCTTTAGGATAGAGATCAAAGGAGATGAATATATTTAAGCTTTTGCTGTGTAATTTTATCTTCTGACCTGATGGGTTTGGGGAAGTTATTGGCATCATTAAAATGAGCTTAGTATTGGTGTACTACGAATAACAAAATTATATTGATATTGGTGTGAAGGATGTGATCCAAAAGACTAAGCACTAAGCTCTAACTATATCAATGATCATAATTAAATAAGGAAACAAATCATGGAATTAAAAACAAGGAAACTATTTCTTAGAGATGATTTAAGACACCCTAAAACAACATTTGGAAGATTCAAACAACAATAAAATGAAATCGAGAGATTCAGAAAGTTGAAAGTGTAATCTGGGAATGGAAATGGAAAGACAGGCTGTATCTAGGATTAGGGACTAGCAAGACTAGACTGCATTTGAGACAAAGGTCTAATGGAGTGCCAGATGATAATGGCTGGAAATGGAGGAGACGGCAAAGCAGAATTTGTGTCTAGAACTAAAGAGGCTGATGAAGCCAAACACCATCAAAACTCGCTCCCTCCCCAATGCTATAGCTGCATTGAAAAAGGTTTATACAATATGTTATAGGATTCATACAATAGTCAAAATAACAACAAACCAGCTATGACCACAACAAACAATGCCAAGAAACAGCCTGGAAATGTCAAACCAAAGGGAGAGAGAGAAAGAGAACATGTCAGATTTGATGTCACATTGATTTCCCTACCATTCATTATTAGAACAGTGTGAGTTAGCATCTGAAATAAGGAACCGCATCTTGCAGAGTCAATGTTTATATATCACTATATCAGAAAGTAAAAAATGGACCCATCAATGCATGTAGGGAAATCAACCTAGGCAGCAACTAAAAAAAAACAGTAGAAGAAATTGAAGCAAAGATGATGAACAAAACCATGATTGATTAGTGATTACGAAAATCAGTGCACAAATCAAACAATAAAACAGATCCATTAACTAGAAAAGAACAAAATAGATCCTTTTTTTCCTTGTATAGTTGAGAATGAACATCATAACTTCAAAACCCAGTTTCTTCATGATAAACAGAGTTATGTTAATCCATATATGCAGTGCCTGAAATGTGCATTTATGTGCCATCTGGGAGACAACTAAGTCTAAGATAGCTTAAAAGGTCCAATCTTTGATGCTACATTTATAATATATTCCTATCCTGACCGTGTTTCTTTAGAAATTCTTATGTTCTCCATGAGCAGCAATTTTCTTGCTCTTCATTAGTATTGTATAGTAACTCAGCTATGGCATTAAAAATGTAGCTAGAGACAACAGTGGCTTATGTAATCTACGAGCTACAACTTTCACTGTACACTAGAGAATAGAGAACTGAAATTTTTCTTTCATATTTGTGACTGATATTCACTGAGCAATATGCTAAAAAAAAAAAAAATCTGTTTAAGGATAGGCTTACTGTGATAAGATAGCTGATATGGAAACTATTGAGAGAGAAAGATTGATAGATTAATTGATTTATTGATTCAATCTCATTGTATTCATGAAATTCATAATAAGTTGCATCAAAAGCTTCAGTTTGTTTACAGTGTTTCCTAAACTTTCTTTTCCAGTTACCAGTTAGTGGATCAGCATGGTAGAATTAAAACAGGGTAAAATGTTACAAATTTTGACAGGGATGTCATGTTAATTTCTTCCCATGCATCTTTCATTTTCAGAAATACCTTAATAGTGCAAAGGGTGCCCCGGTGAGTAGATATAACAGTATACTCTATAAAACAGAATTTGTGGTTATCTTTCTGATTTTTTTTGCAGGTGCAGGTCACTTATGTGAGCTTAAAAGCCATTGAAATAAATTAGATTATAAAATGGGGACCAAAAAATGGCTGGTGACCTTTATTTGCCATGTAATAGATTATCTAAAGTCGTTTGTGAAATTTTCCATGCTACATGAAACTAAAATTCTTCAAATCTACTGATGAGCAGAAAAGGTCTACTTTACTTTAAAATACCAACCTTCATACTACCAATGCTCAAAGCTAGTGTTTCTTCCTCCCTAGAGTACTACTGGGGTAAAAAAAAATTCGGTTGAGTCAATTTCTCTACCCAGCAGATGAGAGATTTCCATATGTAACAGCAGAGGTATAGTTCAATTTCGCATGTGCCATTAAAAATCTCAAAAAAGTAAGCTTCGCTCACAGAGAGGTTCTACTGGGTTAAACTAAATATTGTGATAACATGGGGCCAAAAAATGAAATACTGTAATGGTGAAAACTGAAATCTATGAACTCTGCCTCTAACTCAGCTTCAAAATAGGGAAACCATTGTCTTCGGAATTTCTTATTCACTTTCACATTTTCTAACACAGGGATATTATTATGTCAAAATGAGTCCTGAAATGGGAGCCATCAGTTTCGAATTTACTTAGTTTAGTGTATTTTTCGTTAATCCTAATTGTTCTTTCTGGTCAACTGGGTGGGCGATTGAATTGTGCAATTAATTATTATCCAATCAAGCGCTAAATCTCAAACCTATGCAATAAAGAAAAAAAGGAAGAAAAATGTCTGAACAGACTTTTTAAAAGCAAAAATTCAAAACTTTTCTTTATTTCTCCTACTCTTCAGTTCAAATTTTAAAAATTTCTCCCGCCTTACTTTGTTTCCTCTAAACCAACCAGAATTTTCGAATAGTTGATCATTTAATTGGCAACAACCCTTGTCTCAAAATGTAAGATTCTAATCATTGGCGAATTATTTGCTGCAACTTAACAACTTAATCCTTAACGTAACATACATCATGTCTGAATGGAAGTGTGCTATCTATTTGATACATACCATCATTTGATACATCAATTAAATCAAAGTTAAACTAAAGAATCAGTATTACACAGCATTTTCCCTCCCTACTCACAACCAGACATTGAACAAACTCATGGTTGATTGTTCAACTCACGAGGGGAAGGAAGGACATAAATCATGAAAAAAAAATAATAATAAAAAGAATCTAACAATCTAACGTCGATGCTGCACAGTGACGTAGTGCTTAACAGCATCCCTCATATCATCACATTCACAGCAATCCGACCCATTAAAAAAGCTTCTCAATTTCCAAAGCTCCCGGTCGAAAATATCGTCCACGAAGGGCCTTATCAGAATCGCGTTCTCGGGTTGGTTCGCGAACGAATTCGGGTTATCGTCGACGATAACGACCCGTTTGAGGTCGCGACCCGTTTCGTTAAGGTCCTTCACGAGCTTCCCGTCAATGTTTCGGCACGAGTCGCGGTAGAGCCGGTGCGAGATGAACCGGTTCCGGTCGAGCCGGTCCAGGACCATGGAGGCGTACTCCTTGAGCGCCGCGGTGAAAACGACAACCTCGTACTTGGCGGCAAGGGACTCGAGGAACTCGTCGACGCCGGGGCGCTTCAGGACGTAGAAGTCCATGGGCACGCCGTCGATTACCGGCCGGACGACGAAGTCGAAGCGCTCCGGCGGGGGCGAGGGGTGCGAGTGGACGAGCGTTTCGTCGAGGTCGAGGAACACCGTTTTTCGGACGGAGAACGACGGAGGGAGGAGCCGGGTGGTGGTGGTGGTGGTGGTGTCGTCGAACACGAGGGTTCGGCGAATGTTGTCGAGTTCTTCGTCGGTGGTTGTTGTCTTTTTGAGGATTTTGTACGAGGTTGCTTTTTTCTTGTGGGCGCTGGTGCTAAGACGCGCGATCTTCGAGAAAAGTTTCGTGATGCGGCGGCGGATGGTGGCCATTGCGGCGGAGGAAGCCGCCACCACATTTTTTATGGGGGTTTTCCGGCGCCAGCGACGGTTGTTGTTGTTACGGAGGTCCTTGATGGACTTCACTGGGATTCTCTTCACCTTTGATACCATTTTTGGATTCTTTGGATATCAAAGAGAGAGAGAGAATGGCGAAAATGATGTGGGTTGTGATTGTGTCTGTGCTGTTGTATTGAGTTAAGGGGCAATTTTAAACTCTAGGTACGGGGCAACGGTCAAGAGCAGCTTCGGAACCGAAGCTATATTCCAACCTTTTGTTTGGCATTTTTGCCTTTTGGTTTGTTACTGTTGTGTTGTGTTGTACTGTTGTTTGTTTCTTATGCTTATCTTAGCTTCAGATAACGAAGCTTCGTTTTTTTAGATTAATAAAAATACCCGGCAAAAACAACTGGTTTTGTTGTTAATAAAATTGTAAATACATACAAATATATTGTAGTTATTTTTTTTAAAAAAAAGTACTTGAAATAAATAATCCCGAGTGTATATTTTGTTTTCGTATTTTAAAAATTAAATAAGATTAAATTATCCAATTAGACCAAGAATTAATAATACTTTTATTTTAGTAATAAAAAAATATTTTTATTATATGCATCAAAATGTATAGGTTAGAAGGTGACAAATATAAAGTTTTTTTAGTGATTGTTAACTTAACAAGTTAAGGTGCTCATATCAAAATTTGAGTTACATTGATTCCTAAAAAAAAAATATTTGTTAAAACATGAAAACTAATATTAGAAAATAGAGAATTTGTTATATTTCTAACAAAACAAAATTATTACATTATATTATTTTATTATTTTTAAATTTATGTACCTAAAATTAGAATATGATAAAATTATCTAATTATAGTGTGAATGTTAATGAGTAAAAAATAGAAAGTTTCTATTTAGTTAAAAATCATATTTTCTTTTCTTAAAAAAAAAAGTGATCATGGTGTTCATAATGTACCTTGAGTTAAGTTAGATTGATTATTATAAAAAGTATTTATCACTGTTGCAACTAAGGTTGAACTCTAAGTATTAGCTCAATTCTAAAGATTAACACTATTTGATCTTTTATTATGTTTTTTTCTCTCTTCTTTTTTGTTGTGGGTAGTTTTCATATAAAATAATGTTATTAATTCAATGAGACATGTTAGGGGTTGATTAGCTAGAATTTGGGTCAATCGGTCCTTAACTTGTAACTTGATTAATGTCTATGAGTTTGGTAAATGGTAATTGTGGACTCAAACTAAGTACCCAACAAATAATCTAAGAAGTTCCACAACAAACAAATGTCAAGCTTAAGCACCAGGTTAGTCTATGGTTGACATTGTCTAATCCATTTTTGTGTTAATCTTTTTCTTATTGTGGGTGTCTATATAAGAGGATTTTAGTAATTTAATGAGACTAATTAGGGGTTGATTGACAAGAATTTAAGCTTGATATATGACCAAATAGTCCTTAGCTTATGGCCTAATTTATGCTTATGGTTCGATGCATGGCAATTGTGGACTTAGACTAAGTACTCAATCTAGATTTTAAAGGGTTTACAACTCTAGTCCCAAGTTGTATTTAGCTAAGGATTGTAGAAAATAATGTTAACCTTATTGAGTTGTTGGTTAGATGTTAGAGTGGTTGATCCTATATAGTTGAATACTTGGATTGGGTTGAGCTCATGAAGTCAAATAATGAATTTGATAGCTACCCAGGATGGTCCACAACTCTTTGAGTCGTTAGCCTAAGGTGAAGGTACTGTGGTCAAATGATCGAATGTTAGGCTCAAAAATTACTTTGGAAGGTTAATTGAGCATAGTGTCGTTATAGAAATCTAATTTCTTGTAATGAGTTGATTCAGGATGTTATCATACTCTTGTAAAGATATAATCGAATTATGGTTGACCACAACATGATGAAGGAAGTAAAAAATGGCTAAGGTGTTGTTTAGTGGAAGACTAACTTTTACCTCGAGTAGTGCACTTTATCCAAAAGTAGCTTGGTTGAAGTCCTTTTCAAGGTGCAATATGCAATCATGTTTTTCTTGATTGTCTAATTTATTACAATCATGTGGTTTCACCTTTGTCTTCTTAAGTGTCAAGGTCTTAGCTGAATTGACCTCTTTTTTGAAGTAAGGCCATGCCCAATCTTTGTGTTCCTAATTCCATAGGTCTCAGTTAAAATTACCTCTTTTTTTGGAGTACAATTATGTCTAGGTGTTTGTCTTTTGATTGCATTGATCTTACTTGGATCAACCTCTATTTGGAATAAGGTCACATTTAGGTCTTTATCTTCTGATTTTCTAGGTCTTAACTGAACATACATCCTTCATGGAATTATCAAACCATTTATTTTTCTCACAAACTCTCATTCATCATGGACAATACACCGTGGGAATTTCTCAACATTAATGACTCAAACCTCTCATCCTTTGTTCGCCCTTCTAATCCAAATCAGTCATTCTCTAGTTCAAGAACACTTTTTCCTAGTGTCACAGGAATCGTATAGGCTATCATGGTGAATCGTCAATCTAGGGAGCAACTCCCAACTCCATAATTCATAATGCATGCCCACCAAGAAATGCCAATGTAAATTCAACAAGAATTCATAGTTATGTGCTTTAGAATTCGTTCAATCACATGATCAACTACTTTAAAATATTTCTTGTATTTGATACACCTAAACCCTTAATTGATTATTGAATTCTTATAATTATATGATTGCTAAATGCTTATGACACACTTCATGAGACACCGCTAGGGTCCATTGATTATACTTTTGATTATGTACCTTTAACAGTCGTCATTGTCAAAACTTGTATCCCCAACGGTTATGGTGACATGAGAGTTACACTCAAGGTAGTCAAGCTTAATTCAATCTATAATGATTACATTGTTATTTTTGAGATATTCATTCATGAGAGTTTTAATTCAAGATCCTACAAATTGATGTCACTTTGCAATAAACAATCATATAAGATGAAGATTTTGGTCAGTATGTGGTTGTTGGTTTTGTCTTAGTTCTATGAGGGGAAAACTTCTTACTATTCTTGTTAGTTTCTTACTTTCTATGTCACATATAGTTTATTTTTTTATTGTACTTAATTATAAACTCTACAAGAAATTGTGTTTTCTCCCTTTCCTCCTCACTTCAAATATTATTTGAATATTACACTGCACAGTGTTGTCAAAGTAATATTTTTGCATTTTAGGTTACAAATAAATTTGGTATTCACAAATTTGTATTGTATGTTCATGTGTTATTAATATGTGATATAGGTGTTTCCGAAGGAGAATTGATCTCATGTTAACAAGTGTGTTTCGTACATGCAACATGTCTTCAAAATGTCATCAAATTTGATAAATTACGCTCCAACAATATGTTTGAACAATAGTTTTTCCATTTATATTTGTTTTGTATGATCCTAATTATGTTTGTTTTACGAATTTCGTGTGTAACCTTCTTATTGTAGAACAATAAAATTAATACCATTAAATATTATGTTATATTATTTATAATTCTATTATGTTTTATGTTCATATAATCTCATTTTTAGTTCAACTAAAGTTGTGGGTTAATACAAATTTTATTAACAAAAATAACTCATTTTTTTATAGAAAGATTGAAATAATTTTTATAGAAATTGAATGAATAAACAAAAAATATACACTAACATAACAAAAAAAAGAATGGAAAAAAATTAAAAAAACTAATTACAAAAAAAAATAATTAAAAAAAAAACACATTAAGAAATCGATTATCTGAAAATCGATTTCTTAACATCAAATACAATAAAATAAAATAAAAATATGTCATATAAAGAAATCGATTTCTTCACATCAATAAAAAAATTATGGTATGAGAACCAATTTCATACATAATATAGTAAATTGTATTTATCATTTGCATAAATGATTTTTGAGTTATATTATTCAGATAAATTTTTTATTTTTAATTATTGAAGTAAAAAACTGGTATGATAACTTATCCAAATTAATAAAAATAAATGATAGTATTGAGATTGAACTAAAACAAGAATCCAATATTAGCCCAAACCTGGGAGTGAGAGTTACAGTACACAAGTGGAAGATTTTATTTTATTTTTCATTAATAGAAAACGTAATTGGTCTAGAGAGAGTCAAAATAAGAGTAAAGGAGGATTGAGTGAAAGAGACTGGCAACTCTAATTGGTTATAAGACAATTAGACGACGGCAGACCACATGATGAAGAAAATAAAACAATTGATTTGATTATTGTTTGTGTGACGTAGTAATAGACACAAGTGGAGGTAGTGGACATGTTGAACTCAAATACAATCTCTTCTCATTTCCACGTTCCACTCATATTCACCATTGGGGAGGAACCAAACTCAAGATTGGATACCAACGGCCATCCTTCATTTCTTTATCTAGTCCTCTAAATATAAGCCTTTGTTTAAACGATAAAATTTTGTGTTTTTTTTTATGTGACCAACTGAGCATATTATTATAGTATTAATACTTGATTTTGTTTTTAATATTAGTTTCTTTATATTGTTATTCTTATAAACATTGTTTTTAACTGCTTATGCGACTATTGTTCCTTTGGTTAAATATTTTCTCTAACATGATAAAAAAAATTGTCATCCGTACATGGCAAAAGTTTTATACTATTCTGTTATTTTTATATAATAAAGGGCAGCTGTCATCTCAACGGAAAGAAATACTTAAAATATTTTGATAGTAATATTATTCTCAATTTATATTTTAGTTCAATATAGTAATATTGTTAAATGTATTTTGACCACCTGTATTCCTTTTATATTTTTACTACATCGATGTGTCATACTTTCTCTCTGATTCATCAGGTAACCGAAAAATCAGTCACCTTTTGTTTTTGTTTTTAGCCACCTTTTTTGTTGGCCTAGGATATGGCAACAGGGCTTTAAAATAATTAAAAAGAACCAGCTTTTTATTTATTTGTTTAGATTGTAGCGAGAAATTTATTTGAATAAGGCTTCACTGAAGAGGAAACAAATTATTGATATATTCAGACTTAATATTTAATTTAAACTATGTAATAACTTTAGCATATTTAAATCCATTGGTACATTTATCATTATTTACTGATCATTTGGTAACCAAATGTACTTTAAAGATCTATGTTTATTTATTAAGTAATGCAATAGTAGATAATTAAATATAAGCATGCTTTTAGGACATCGAATCATCAATGTATCATAATTTCTCTCTTATCCATTAGATAACTGAAAAATCTGCCACCTTCATATTTTGTTTTTGTTATTTCCACTCCTTTTTTTTTGGCATAGGATATGCCACCAGAGTTTTTAAATAATTAGGTAAAACTGTCTTTATTAATATTTATTTATGGAAATTGTAGCCACAAATTCATTTGAATAAGGCTCCTCTGAAAAGAAAAATAAATTATTGGTATATTCGGAATTTGTTTAATTTAACGTAAAATTAAAAAGTTATGAAAAATTAAAAAAAGACAATTATTACTATAATTAAAACATAAACAAAAAATAATAACTTATATTTTGAATTAATTTAATATATGAGAAATAAATTCCGTTTCTGAAAAAAGTCATATTCATTTTAGAAAACAATCATAATACAATGTATTTAAAGAGAGAAGAGACATAATGATACATTGATACGTCGCAATTCTACATAAAGATAGTTGCTAAAACTGCTAATTGCCAATCATATTATATGAACCCCTGTTTGATAAAATATGGAAAGAAATCAAATGTACTTAATAAAAGCACGCACTCAAGACGCCGCTATACTAAAGTCTATAATGCTAACTTGACGACATCATAATGATATGATTTGATGGGTTGTTTTTCTGCAATTTTTAATTGAAATCGAAACTAGTAAAATAAGCAATAACATAAAATCCCATATTCCCATAACATAGACACAAATCTATATCCAGACCCAATAATTTTTTAATACAGAAATATGTATCATAAGACCGACCATTATTATGATATTGTAATTTATGACAATGTTTTACAGTATCTGATTATATTACTTGACATTTTATATATTTCTAAAACGTCTAATTATTAATTATTTTAAATTTTTAAATTAAAATACTTTCTATTTGAATTCCTAATTACTAATGCTATAAAATAATTCTATATACACAATTTTATATAAACTTTTTGTAACATATAATAAATATAAAATATTTATTGACTTTAAACAATGATTAATCTTTATTTACCCCCTCATGTCTTGTTTGGCAAAGGAGAGAGAAATAAGTTAATGGAAATAAGATGGACGAGTAAAAATAAATGAAAAATAAAATTGAAATAAAAAGTGTTTGAATAAAGAGAAGAAAGATTAAAAAATGAGCAAAAATTTGTGAAAAATAGAAATTTTGACAAATTTAAAAATTATTTTTACTCAAAATCTTTGGTGCAAACTTATTCTTATTCTTTTAAATTTAATTTTTATTTTTAAATTAAAATTTATCATTAAATGCAAAAGATGTTATTACTTGCCAGTCTCCTTATCTGGTCACAAATAAATTCTTTATTAAAAAAAGTAATAAATTATGAATTAAATATGCTGAAATTAATTTATTTCAGATGAAATGAAGTAATTAATGATTATAAATTTGAGTTTACATTATTAAAATAAAATATTTTCATTTTCGTAAAACTATGTATTTCTTTTGTAATAAATATTTATTTATATTTTTAATCCTGGAAAATATTATTAATAAAATTATTTTTAATTTTAACTTATAAATTTTTGTAATTCAAAAAAAAACTATTAAGTAATGATAATATACAATATTATTTATAAAAATAATTAAAAAAACAAGTGTCATAGGATTTATTATTTTATTTTGAAATAAAAGATTATGAATTTAATTTTTACTTAAATATTTTTAACATCTACCATTATGTCAATTGAAAGAATGATTAAAATTGCTTATTTAAAAAAATAGAAAGAACATGTCTTAAATTTAGAAATAAAAGTACTAAATTAAAAGAGGACAAAAAATGTAATTTAGCCTAGTAATTATTGTAATCCTTA
>PYAF01004755.1:5558-25684 GCA_007407185.1 Glycine tomentella | reverse complement strand
AATGAAAATTAATTTATTCTTTGATATATTTAAAAAAATCACCATCATACTTTTTTTTAGCCAAAAAATATCACTATTATACTTAAACTTTCAAAATAACTTTTTAGTATATTGTAAAGTAAATTATTAAAAAATAATAATTTAATACAATTTAGTATTTCACTGACCCAAAAATATATAAGACCTAAAAAAATTTATAAATATTATTAAATGAGAAATACTAATCACACTTTCTTTGTGATTGATTAGTTTTTTTAAAAAAAATCATCAATTTTATGAATTTTATATTTAAATGAAGAGAAAATAAATAAATAATAAATATATTAAAATTGATAATTTTTAAATAAATATCAATTAATCATTAAAAGAGTGATAAAAAGAAAATATAGCTAGTATTTCTCGAAAATATTAATATTAATAAATATACAAATTGAGAATGAAAGTGGGAATGAAAGAGAAAGATAGAGGAAGATAATAATAGTTGATGAGGGAGTAGAAAAATACGTGGCTGGTTTTGATTGGAAGGGGTGAAGGCTGGCCCAATTGAAGAGATATGAGTCCTACTTAATGCTTCTCTCTTTCCTCTTTCCTCACCGCACAACAACAATCCCTTCATTCTATTCTCTTCTCCCTTCTCCCTTCTCACACAACACACAAAATCATATATTTTCCTTTTCTGTCCCTCAATGGAAGGATCAGGATCCGGTGTGGTTACAGTGTACGGCAACGGCGCCATCACTGAAACCAAGAAGTCCCCCTTCTCCGTCAAAGTGGGCCTGGCCCAGATGCTCCGCGGAGGCGTCATCATGGACGTCGTCGACGCCGAGCAGGCCCGCATCGCGGAGGAGGCCGGTGCCTGCGCGGTGATGGCCCTGGAGCGCGTCCCCGCCGACATTCGGGCCCAGGGCGGCGTGGCCCGCATGAGCGATCCGCAGCTCATCAAGGACATCAAGCGGGCCGTCACCATCCCCGTTATGGCCAAGGCCCGTATCGGCCACTTCGTCGAAGCCCAGATCCTCGAAGCCATCGGCATCGACTACGTCGACGAGAGCGAGGTCCTCACCCTCGCCGACGACGCCAACCACATCAACAAGCACAACTTCCGCATTCCCTTCGTCTGTGGCTGCCGCAACCTCGGCGAGGCCCTCCGCCGCATCCGCGAGGGCGCCGCCATGATCCGCACCAAGGGCGAGGCCGGCACCGGCAACATCATCGAGGCCGTTCGCCACGTCCGCTCCGTCATGAGCGACATTAGGGTTCTCCGCAACATGGACGACGACGAGGTCTTCACCTTTGCCAAGAACATCGCTGCCCCTTATGACCTTGTCATGCAGACCAAGCAGCTCGGCCGCCTCCCCGTCGTCCACTTCGCCGCTGGCGGAGTCGCCACCCCCGCCGACGCCGCGCTCATGATGCAGCTCGGCTGCGACGGCGTCTTTGTCGGCTCCGGCGTCTTCAAGAGTGGCGATCCCGCGAAGCGCGCCAGGGCAATTGTTCAGGCCGTGACTCACTACAGCGACCCTGAGGTTTTGGCGGAGGTTAGCTGCGGATTGGGTGAAGCCATGGTTGGTATCAATTTGACCGATGACAAGGTTGAGAGGTTCGCCAATCGCTCTGAATGAGATCAATAATAATTCTCAGATTCGTTTCTCTGTGGCGCTTCAATCTGGACTATTAAGGGTTTTAGTTGCTTCCTATATATTATAATAAGGTTATGTTTTTGGTTTTTGGTGTTTTGAACCGTGTTAATTGGATTTTAGAAAAAAAATAAAAAAATAGATAGGTAGCCATTTGGGCATGCCTTGTAATATGCTGATACTTGTTTTTACATATTCAGCGTCGTGGTTTTGTGTGTAGTTAGTCTGTTCGTGGTAAACTAGAATCGAATCATTCTTGTTTTTGGATATCCTATTTTTGGGTTTAATTTTTTTATTGGATTCAAAGCCTGTTGCTTTCAGCTTCTCGTCCTAGTTTTTGCATTAGTTGAACTAGTTCGATTCGAAATTGGCAATTTTTATGTCCGCCGAAGCGAAAATTGAATGCTGAAAAGGGAAGGTTACTGTTCTGTGTATCTGAATATCAATTGTAACTCAATTCACTTTATTTGTAATTTATGCTCATCCTTCTGTTGATGTACATGTGCGGTCTCTAATATCCAAGATTGAGTTGTGGACAGAATTTATTTTTTCTCCTTTCCGTGGTTTAATCCAGCTTGTATTGTAGTATTACTCTTCAACTATATGATGTCACTATTACTGGGAGCTCCTTGTTTTCATTTTTGATGTTTAGAGATGCATATATGTAACTCCTTTTCTGAATCGAGCTAATAAAGGTTGTGTAACTGCTTGGACTGTATCAAATTAGTTTTAAACATGGAAAATGATGCCTGCATGCCTGAAAGTTAATTGACAAATAAAGAAACGAAGATAAGATAGAAAGAGAGATGAAAAAAAAAATAATGTGTTAGTGAGAGTATCCGTTTATCATCTCCCAAAATACCAGATTCAGTAGCTGTGACAAGAGCAGTTTACTGTAATATCAGCTTCAGGTAACCCAACATCTTCTGGTGAAATCTTATGGAATGGGATTCCCTGCAGGCACAAGAAAGAACATGTGCACAATGGTAAGCTTAATTTTTGGGTAAATAATTAAATTATTCTTAAAAATGTGAAGCGTTAAAAAATTGGTTTATTAAAGATAAAAAATTTAAATTTAATTTATGGATATTCAAAAAGTATGATAAGTTAATATTATAGATAATTTAATGATAAGTTAATACCTAAATTTTATAACTTAATATCAAATCAATTATAAAAATATAACGTATTAATTAATTAATCAATATTATAATTTAATAATAAAATAATCTCATAAATTTAACTATAAAATTAATTTGTCATATTTTTATCAATATCAATAATAGAAAATTTAATTTAAATTAATTAGAATCGATAAATCAATCTAATAATAGAAATGAGTAGGTTAAAAAATTAAAAAAAAATAAAAATAATAGAACAAAAAGAAAAAAGAGAAAAAGAGAAAAAAACTAAAAAAAATCATCTAAAATATAGATTATATATACATTAAATTAATTTATCATATTTTTATATATGGATTAATTTTTATTTTTATTTTTAGGATTAACTTATCATTGTATCACAATTTTTTATGATAAGTTTAACTATTTATTTTTAAAAAATTCTTTCATATATTTAAAAAGTTGATAAAATACAAGAAAAAAATGTATAAACCACGGGATTTGGGATGTAGGTTTTTGCAGTCACTTTACCGACTGCAGAAAATCTGGAATCCCCATACCGCTTGCTTACTAGGCTCACAGGCAAAAAATAATTTATGTATGGCGAACCAATTTTATATTTGAGATAGAAAAACGTATTACACAAATAAACTGCTGGCTTCGTCCCTTTTGTCTAACATTTCCTGCTCGACTTTCGAGGGCAATCACAAACTGTACCACCTTTAGTTAAGTAACTATTATAATCTTCACCTAGCTTAGCATCCCATGTGCACCTTGTCTTTTAACTCCGCATGCCGATTCTCGTACACATGTCTCTCCTATTAAGAAAATTATACATGTTTTTTTTAAAACCTACAAATATTTTTTTTTATAAAGAAGTTAAATATATCTCTATTGAAATTTAAGAAAATTAAATATGTTTATTTTCTATTTTTAAAAATTTATACAAATTCCTTAAATATAATATAAGTATTTGACAATAACAAATTATGTGTTGATAATTTTGATTAAAAAAAATAAAATATATTTTTATTTATTATAAATATGAAAATGTTCGAAATTCGTCATTATAATCTTTTTTGTCTTCTTAAGATTTAAATATGTTACTTTTTATTTGGAGTTAGGCTTAGATACATATGAACTTAAGTGTATTTTATTGCAAAATGTAGAAAATGTTAAATTTTATAATTTTTCTACACTTGTTATGCATAAAATTGATGCAAAAAAATTGAAATACTTAACACTTTATACAATAACATACACGTATGTTCGGATGTAAGTTAAGTAACCTGAATCTAACTCTGAACTAAAAAGTAACACATTTAAATTTTATGAAAACGAAAATAAACAAAAAAATTGATAAATTTCAAACATTTCATATTTATGAGGACGAAAAATATATTCTAGTCATTTTTAATCAAAATTGTCAACACACATTACTTATTATTATCAAATGTTTAAACAATATTTATGATGTTTGTGTATATTTAAAAAATAGAAAGAAGACATGTAATTTTCTTAAACATCAGAAAAAAAAAATGTGTATTTTTTATAAAAGAAGAGGATGTATGTGTAATTTTCTTAAAATTAAAGGAAAATGTGTGTAATTTACCCTTTAATTATATATGAATTTTTATATAGATTTAGATAAAATAAGTAGTTTGTAATGATTAAGAAAACTCTTTATAATGAGAATGTGTTGAGAGACTGGGAAGGGAGACCCTTCAATTAAAAACAAGGTCGTGCAAATGGCTGGTACACAAAGAAGACTTGAACTGTTTTATTGAGGCACGGTTAGATAACTGCTGATTAATACACATTTCTCTTGGCTTACATGGACAGGTACAAAAGATAAAGATACCCAGGCAGGCAATTTTAGCTTGGAGCAGATCAGAGTTGCTACTAATGACTTCTCTTCGGCTAATAAGATTGGGGAAGGCGGTTTTGATCCTGTATACAAGGTTTTTGGATGACTTCCAAATAATATTATTTCATTCAAAGGGAATTTTCTGTCAATGTCTAGCATAATGGATTTCTGGTAACTTGGATGCAGGGTCAATTGCTAGATGGTATTTTTATAGCAGTCAAGAAACTGTCATCAAAATCACGGCAGGGAAATCGTGAATTTATAAATGAAATAGGCTTGATATCTTTTGTGCAACACCCTAACCTTGTAAAGCTTCACGGATACTGTGCTGAAGGGGAACAACTCTTGCTGGTATATGAGTACGTGGCAAATAACAGCCTTGCCCGAGCTTTATTTTGTGAGTCATTCAGTGCTTGTCCGTGAATTTCTTCACATCTCGTGTGAAGTGGTCATATGAGAAACTTAAAAAGAATAAATCAGATATCTTGAGTTAATTTTCTCAAACAACTTGACAAGGTTAAAATTGTTTTTTTTTATCCTTTTTTTAACAAATATTTCTCTATGCCTAAATTATTTCCCTATGATGTTGTCCTTGATGATTTCGAGAACGCGGTTAAGGTTGGTCATCTGAGTCAGTACTCAACTTTACTTCCGCAGGCATTTGACTTGAAAATGAGACTGAGAGCATACTGGAAGATTGTGCTTCGAAGGCTGATTGACGCACTGCCCTGCATCTGCAACTCAGCATTTTCAACCTTGTGGACAAGGATCTGGGAGATGAGATTGTGAAGGATATGATGTCTCCATATGGAGGTGGAATTGAGAAGTTGTTGGAGGAAACTCTTTCAGTTTCAGTGAAGCGTGACAAGCTCAATAGAAGCATTTAAGTTCTCAAGAGAAAGAAAAGAAGTCGTGGCTATGATAATAAATTAGCATGCAACCTTAAAATCTAGTCTTTAAATATAGGTTAAATTATATTTTTTTTCTCTATAAATATCAAAAAGTTTAAAATTTATCTTTACAAAATTTTCGGTATATTTTTCATCCTCGTCAATAAGGTTGTGTTCGTCATTGCAATTAGAACATTTAAAAAAGATGTCTATTTAAATTTAAAGAAAATGAAGAAAATTAGTGAAGAAGAATGTTAGAAAAGATAGATTTACAAATTTGTGAGATTTTTTTTCTACATTTTGTGACTGTTTTTAATCCCAGAAATCACTCACTCTCATAATCATCAATGAAATCAATGAAAGAGTGACATGTAGGTTCGGATACCCAAACTTACTCTTGGACAAAAAAGTAACAAATTTTAATATTATGAGGACAAGGAAAAGACTCAAAATTTTGCAAGGTTCTATTACTAACATGTTTACTTCCATTGTTGATAATGTATTTGAATTCAAGGCCCTGCGCGCTCTACGTCTAGAGGATTTGCGAATCCCTACTACTTATACTAAAGATGATTATGCTCATAATCATCTTAAGGAACTTGAGAATATGATCAAGCTTATGGTAGTACTATAACTGTGATGGACTCAGAGATTATAATAATACCCAAACACTTGAGTGATGAGTGAATGATATATCTTGGTTAGGGGTATTCAAGTTAAACTTTCACATTTGATGGAATTAAAAAGTATTGTTGAAATTTTGATGTGAAAATCAGTCATGCTTAGCATAGTAATTCTGAGATTATTTATGCAATGTTGTGCTTGATTGTTGATCCTTGTTGTCCGTTGTGAACTTTTGTTTATTGCTGAGGACAACATCTAAATTTGGGAATTATTTGATATGCAGCTAACATATGATGTTTTTCAAGTTAAAAGAATAAAAGAATCAATCATAATTGAGCGATAATTGCATACATATGTGGAAGTTTTGATTATCTCATCCTTAATCATATTATCACTCATTTTATGTAGTTTTATAGCAGAAAACCAAGAAAAATAAGGGAAGAAAGCAAGATCAAGAAAGCTAAGAATTCTCTGGAATCTCGCACTAACAGCATGATATTTGGCGCCATTCGCGCCAGAAAGTTAAAATAGGGGCAATCTTCTCTAGAGTTTCACGCGAATAGCGTGATATTTGGCGCCATTCACACCAGAAACCCAAATTGCATAATTCCTCTCTGCCATCTCATGCGAATTGCGCGAGATCTGGCGCCATCAGCATCAGAATGTTATGGAGCCACGTGATCAGCGCCAAATACGTGCGAGTAGCGCCAGCGACACAGATTTTTAGGCTTTTATTTCGTATTACACAAGACTGGAGATATGTTGGGGTATTTTATAACCTAAGTATAAATAGAGACGTAAAAAGCTAAAAAGGAGGTTCACACTTGCAGAGAACAAATTAATAGCAAATGAGGCAGCTTTGGGAGTGCTCAAGCTAGGTCAAGAGGATTGATAATCAAGATTGAAGGGGATATCTCTTGTTCTTCTCCTTATTTTCTATTCTTGATCTAGGTATCTCTAGTTTATTGAGGTCAGACATGAATATGTCTGGCTAATTCTTTTTATTGTAGTTAGGACCAAAACCTAATGTGAACTCCTTTGTAATTGGATTGATTTCTATTATTCTTTTATGCTAAGTTGTTTTATTTTACCTTGTGTTGAATTAATTATATCTTTATTAGACCTGATCATTCTGGTAAAGTTTTGAGAGTTAGGATTTACAATAGGAATATTGAGGCTTTAATTTCTGACAGTGGTAAAATAAAAATTGTTACATTACCTAGGGATATAGATGTATGATTGTAGATGAATTGATGCATTTTCTTAATACTTAATTTAAGAGAGATCACTAAGGAATTAAGGTCTTGATTGGGTTAAAGGGTTAAAGTCACTAAAGAATTAGGATTTAATTATTTTTTTATACAAAGATACATTATCTGAATAACTATATAATTGAATTTAGTAGTCAATTCAAGTAAAGAAGGTGGGATCAAAAGGTGAATGTGCTCTGACTACAATTCATTCTCATATTTTCTTCAAATCCAATTAACTTTGTTTTTAAATTCTTATTGATTCTAAATTTTGTTCTTTAATTTTCTTGCATCAACATATAATATTCTCCTTTCATCAAATTTTATTCATCCAATTTAAAGATAACAACCGTGATAAATTTGGTGCCTCAATTCTCATGGGAATAATATTCTATTTATCACTTTATTACTTGGAACAATCGATACACTTGCTGAGATCGCAACATAGAGATAACGTGATAGTGGGATTGACAACAATGACAATGGTGACAATAATGGTTGTGCTAGTGGAATGGTAGTTGTGATAATAACAATGATGGTGAGAGTAGAATAGTGATTGCAATGATGGTGACAATATGATTATGGTGACGGTAGTAGAGGTAGAATTGTGATGATAGTATTTCAAAACTAGACCTGGTCGGATCGTTTGATTGTAACCTAGAGGTCTAGCCAGATTGAGTTATCTATAAGATTGATCATGCATGAACTTGGTGCAGCCAGTCAGATTTGCAGTTAAACCAATGACCCATAAACTCGGGCCGAGTCACGCCCATGGGAGGAAACACGCTAAGTCATGTGGGTCAATTAATGTTAGGTATAAAATTTTAATTTTTTGTAATAAAGATCGAGTCATGCAGGTCAATTAGTGATAACTGACTCAGTAACCCAATGCTTTTATTGGGTCAATCACTTGTTCGATTTTTATAATTATAAATGGTAGTGGGTGGAATAGTGACAACGACTAGATAATGATGATGGAAGCGGCATAATGGGACGATGATGACAATAGTAATGATAGCGATGACAATGTGGTGGTTGTTGTGACTACACTGAGGATGGTAATAGTGATAACAATGAATGGTAGTGATGGTGGTATTATGATGATGAGGATTAGAATGTGTTTTTTAAAACTAAATTAAAAAAAAAATTGGTTTTGATAATATATATATATATATATATATATATATATATTGTTCTGTATGTTGTCCAGAACACAATTGTATAGCACAAAAGTGCCACGTGTTTAATATCTGATCACTCTAACTCTGCGGTTTCAAGGATATCAATGGAAGATGATACCTCGAGGAGCAGAAGATCGCAGAGATACACCAATTTGGAGTGGGGTGTGTGCTCTGTGTAAATGAAAGAGAGAGAGAGCTAGAGTGTGTGTACCTTTCACCATCGAGCGATCTGTATTTATAGATACAATACCTATCCGTTGGTTATCTGAACCGTGCACGAACGACTTCCTATATTTTCGGCCTCAATCTGCACGTTCGTAACTGTCCCTGTGGAATGAGTCTTGGTCCACGTTCTTTGATTCTTATTAACATATATCGTAGTAAGTTGGGCCTCAACGTCAAGCCCAACTACAACTCCAGAACAGTTGCCCCCCAGCCCGGTTGCCGAGTATACTTGGTAACCGGGGTGCTTTCATTGATGCTACAGTCTATAAGGTAATGATTATTCCTACTACATTCATCCGGGTACAATTTCGTCGGATGCCTTGCGGATATACCTACGTAATCATACCCTGCTCGGTCAACATTTAGGGTCGGGGTCATGTAACTGTCCGGATAGGGAAGCATTACCGACTAGGTTCCGTTAAAAAATTGTGCCCGAATTTTAGTGTGAAAAGAGGTGGTCAACCGGGCTTATCCTTACCCAGGCAAATGTCCTCGGAACAACTGCCCCCGGTCATTTATCCCGCGGGTCTTGAGAGGCCATTGATCTTCCGCCCTCGCACCGGTTACTATTCTTTACCATTAAAGGTAATAAATGCATTTAAAGCACCTGTCACTTCATTTGTTTGGTAATGATTATCGCTGACATGATTTTACCCTCTTGTCCCTCACAAGTAGACCTGCCTTTACCACGATACCCTTGTGTCGTTTCGTTTTGGCAACTGAGCCGTTTCTTTTCTTCTGGCGGTTACCACAAGTTATCATTACATTTCAAATTTTTATTTTCAAAACTAATAACCTTGCATATTCTTCTTCGTGCTTGTCACTTCTGCCTATTCTCCCTTGTCATTTCCTCTTTTCTCTCTTATCATTCTTTCGAGTGTTCTTTCGCACTTTCTGCAAATCCTTCTTCCGTTCATCTTCCACTCAACCTTCAATCCCTTATCACTAACAGGCTAGTACCTTCTTCTCTTCTCTTTCTGCATCGTTTGTTATTTTTGCATTATTGTGATTCTGCCAATATCAGTATTTTTAGGGTTGCGTCACATTTTCTTTCTGGCTTCTTCTTGATTTCTGGGTTTTCCTTCTTCGCGTTTTGTACTCATACCATTTTCCTTCCCCTTCGAGTCTTTCTTGATTGTCTTGAATTTGCCCTAAAAATGTCCCCTGAGGAAGAGGCGGAAATCCGGAAGAAGTTTGGCCCTAAGGCCACTTGGCTGTTGTTTGGCCTACCACTTCCGGCGGGGGAAAGTGAAAGCGACCCCCTTCGCCGTCATACCGGAGGTTCCTCCTCCTCCGGAAACCACAAAATCACCACCCCTCTTGGCGGTTCAGTCTCTTCGTCTCTCCCACGTCTTCCGGTTCCTGTAGACCCTAGTCCACCACCCTTAGGCCCAGTAATATCAGGCCCGATTTCTTCCAGGACTTTACCCTCTTTGGGCCATTCTCTTCTTGGGTCCAATATTAACATTGGTAACTCCCAAAATCTTTCTTTAGTAGTCTCTAGTCGTCATCCTGTCCTTCCGGTTAGCCCACCTCCTTCTTCCGAGGAGGAATCGTCTTCGTCCTTGGTTGAAGTGATGGATGTTGAGTACGAGGCATGCATGGATTGTGTGTCCGAGGCCATTCATTTTGTTGAAATAGGTTCCGACGACGTCGCAGATTCAATCTTTAGGTCATGTCGCCATAACCCTGTTTTGCGTCCTACTTCCAAGGATTTGCAACCCGGGCGGCATACTCGTGCTGTTGTCGGTGGGGTTCCGGCCTCGATTTCTTGTGATTTTAATGTGTTGCCTCCAGGTACGTTTTGCTAACTTATTTTCTCGCTTCATTTTCGTAGGTATAATGGGTGTTACTTCAGAAACTGTGGACGAGTCTGCTTCTGTCGAGTCTCATTCTGATGTGCCCCCAGTACTAGCGTCTAGGTTTCCCTGGGTTACTTATGAAATTCTTCGTACATCTTCCGTCCTCGACCTACCTAGTATAGTGTCAACCCCGGTAGGGAAGCAGGATGGGTTTGTCCTTCAGGCCCCCCTACCCGGCGAGCCGATTTGTGCTCAACGGGAGGGTAACAATCCCAATTTCTTCTTCTTTTTCCAAGACGTAATAACTCAAATAGGTATTACCTTTCCCTTTTCTTCTTTTGAGATTGAAGTTTTGAATCATCTTCGGGTAGCCCCCTCCCAACTCCATCCGAATAGTTGGGCTTTTATCCGCACTTTCGAATTATTCTGTTCGGACTTGAAAATTCCGTGCACAGTTCCTCTTTTCTTCTACTACTATTCTCCCCATACCCCTAGGACGGGTAAGGAGCCTTCTGACCGGAAGGGATGGATTTCCTTCCGTAGTCAGAGTAAAAGGAAACTGTTTGATCCCTTTTCAGAATCTTTCCGGGGCTTTAAAGACAAGTACTTCAAGGTTGCCGCAGAACCTCATAGCCAACCCTTCTTCTTGTCCGGCCCCGAGTCATCTGATGTGGAATGGGTTTTTCCTTTGTATTGGTCGGATGATCATTACAAACAAGATCATTCCAACTATCGTTTTGTCGAGGAGGAGCTGTCCGACTCGGACGCCTCTTCTGTTTTTGTCATATCTGAATTCATAGGTACTCATGGTCAGCCTAAAACTTCCGATTACATTGGCGGTGGACGTCGAAATGGTCTGCTTTGGTAACTGTATATCTTTAGTTTACAATTGTACTTGTATTAATTGTTGTAATGTTTTCTGATTGTAGCCGGAATGGGATCCCGAGCTCCTCCCAAGGCCAAGACTGACGTCGCCCGCATTCCCAAACCCACAGAGGTCAAGGGCAAGGGCAAGAGGCAAGCCACTGACAACCTTGGCGCCGCGTCTAAAAAACGTGGTCCCCCTTCTTATAGGGCGTTTTTCGACGAAGGTGCTCAAGTTGTGGCGTCGGACGCGCCGCTAGCCCCACAGCCTCCTTCCTCCACGACACTAAACCCGGTTACAGTGGTCGACACCGTGGACCTTACTGTGGAGGGAGGCCGTCCCCGGACGACCCCCACTTCTGACTTCGAGCATCTTGAGACGCGAGTGCGCTCGGACAATTTATGGAAGAAGGGGGTTACTGAGGAGTTAATCCGATTGACCAAGCCCCCCGCATACATGCTCAAACCGGGTACCCCGGTGGGGGAGGAACTGGCCGAAATAGTTCGGATAGAGGAGTATGCCTTCCGCAGTGCTTCTCTGGCCCGGGCTCTTACTCGTGTTCGGGAAAGGTATGTGTTCTTCCCATGCCCTTTTATCTCTACTTGTTCAATGTATATATTTCTAAGTGTTCGTGTTGCAGGTACGGGGTGGCGGTGGAGGAGAAGGACAAAGCTTTGGAGGAGAAGGATAGAGCCTTGGGGGAAAAGAATAAGGCTTGTGCAGAACTTGTTTCCCTCGAGGCTCAACTTGCTTCTCTTCAAACGCAGTCGGCGGCGGAGCTCAAACTTTTGAGGGAGGAACTAATTAAGTCCCAAGCCGATTCGGCCTCCTTGCGGGTAGAATTGGCTCGGTCCCAAGGTTCCCTCGAAGCTGCTGATCAGAAGGTGGCCCTCCTGACTTCAAATCTTGAATTTGCCAAGGCTGACAAAGAAGCCTGTGTCCAGACTTACGAGGGTCGGCTGGCTGCCATGAAAGCGACTCTTCGAGATGCCGCCGAGGAAGGCTTTAGCAACGCCCTTGAACAGATTACATTTTTAAACCCAAGGGTAGCTATGACTACAGCCGGGATGCACTTCCTGGCATATGTCGAGGATGGGCAACTTTTCCCCCCTCCTGCATCCGAAGATCCATCGAGGACAACAACGGAGGTGTTGTCAACGGGGGAACCTACTCTTGGTGCTCCTGCTGATGCCACTGTTTCCGTCGATGCCAACCCGCCTAGAGCCGACCCCGTTTCTACTGCGCCGCAACCAGCTACTGATTCCCAGCCTCCACCAAACTGAAGGACCGGAATGCCGGTTTTAACTTGTATTTTTCTCTTTATTGGGCCCGGTGCCCGGAACAATTATTTTAAATTTTCTTTGTTGGGCCCGGTGCCCGGAACAATTAGTAGGTTTGTATATATATTGCTCAAGTTCTTCACTTGATTCGTAAAATATCTTGTGCGCGCATCTTTTTGGTTCCAACGACCATTCATTATATTTACATGTATTGTATGTCGTTCACGCTATCTGACCATAAACAATTTTGCTGACGAATCCGTTATCCGGCCTGATCAGGGCCGGTTAGCATATCATTTATAGTCGTTATCATACCACGAAATCATATAGAATGACTCAATACTTATAGTAATAAAAAATACTTGCATTTATATCCATTGTTACAATAACAATATGTGTGTCCGATTAGGATCAGACTGACACTTAGGAATTACAACGATATAACTTATTCAACAAAGTGAAAATGACGTGCTCAGAAGGTACGTTTCCGAGTTCGTATCTATTAACACTGTCGTCATCGTGAAAAAGGACCATATGGACCTGGATATATCTATTCCGAGTCCATACCCTCAATAACGAGATTGCATTGTTCTGCCGCCTCATGTACCCTTGATGAATAGGGACCATACGGGTTTGGATGCAACATCTTCCGGACCCGTACCCCTATTAAAAAGAAGGTTGGCAGTTTCAACTGTGATATTTCTTCAATTTTTCGGCATTCCATGTTCGCTTGACCGGTTTGCCTTGTAGTGTTTCCAACATATATGCTCCTTTGTCTAATTTTTTAGTGACCCGATATGGGCCCTCCCAGTTAGCTGTTAATTTTCCCTCCCGGGCGTTTTTATTTTCGATGTCGGCACGCCGTAATACAAGGTCGGTCTCTTCGAATTCCCGTGGGACCACCTTTTTGTTGTAGGCGTGTGCCATCTGCTGTTTTACCTTTAATTCCCGGGCATGCGCTGCTATCCGGACCTCCTCAATGATTGCCGACTCCAAAGCCAAGACTTCATTGTTTGTTTCCTCTCCGTGTCGCAGTGCTTGACTTCGTCGCCATGACTGTTGTCCGATCTCGACTGGGATCATAGCTTCGCTTCCATAGGTCATCCGGAATGGTGTTTCCCCGGTTGATGATTGGACAGAAGTCCGGATCCCCCATAGGACATAATATAGCTGCTCCACCCAAGTCGATCCGACCTCATACATTCGCTTCTGTAGAGCCTCCAGGATTGTTTTGTTTGCGGCCTCCGCTTGTCCGTTGGATTGAGGGTGCTCTACCGACGCGAACCGGTGTCGGATGTGGAAATTAGCCATCATCTCTTGAAATCCTCTGTCCGTGAACTGAGTCCCGTTGTCGGTGATCACTTCTCCAGGAATTCCAAACCGAGAAATTATATTTCTCTCAAAGAATTTTTGTACTCGGGCCGAAGTGATTGTGGTCGACAGGGCCACTTCAATCCATTTGGTATAATAATCTACGGCGACTATTAGCCACCTCATCTGTCCTTCAGCCGGCTTGAATGGACCCAGAAGATCCATGCCCCATTTGTAAAATGGCCATGGCGCCGAGATGGATTGCAATTCTTCGGGCGGGGATAGTAACCTTGATGCGTGCATTTGGCAGTTTTCACAGGACCTTACATGCTTGGCGGCATCCGCGCTCATTGTCGGCCAGAAGTAACCAGCTCGGAGTGCCTTCCTTGTCAATGCCCGGCCCCCCATATGTTGTCCGTTGATCCCTTCGTGAATTTCGGATAGGATGTATCCTACCCGGTCTGGGGCCACACATACCAACAAAGGGCTATGCAATCCCTTCCTGTATAACTCCCCGTCAATAATCGAAAACATAGCCGACGTTCGTATCAGGCGTCGGGCTTCTAACTCGTCGTCTGGCAATGTTCCCTTCTCCAGATAGCTTATTATTGGGCGTCGCCAATCATGATCGATGGTGATCATCATTATGCATGTCGGCTGCAACGTCTGTTGTTGGATTACTGTTCGGTTGTTCCCGGGTTTTTTAGTGCTTGCTAGTTTCGACAAGATATCTGCCCGGGCATTCTCTTCTCGGGGAATGTGATTCACCGTAATCTCGCCGAACTCGGACATCAGTTCTTTTACTCGGCCCAAATATTTTGCCAACAAGGGCCCTTTCACCTGGTATCGTCCTTCGATCTGGGACGCAACTAACTGTGAATACGTATACACTTTTACATTCTTGGCTTCTTGTTCCTTTGCCTGCACGAGTCCGGCAATCAATACTTCGTACTCGGCTTGGTTGTTTGACGTTGGAAAGCCTAGTTGTAGTGAGATTTCCGTTGCTACTCCTTCCGGGTTCTCTATTATGATTCCGGCTCCACTTCCTTTCTTGTTGGAGGATCCGTCCACATATAGAGTCCACCACTCTCCGATCGTCGGGTTGTGGGGGGTGAGTTCCCGTATGAAATCCGCCAACGCTTGGGACTTAATTGCGTGGCGGGCCTCGAATTTTAAATCAAACTCGGACAACTGGACGGCCCAGTGAGTCAACCTCCCTGCCCAGTCTGGCTTATGTAGTACCTGTCGAATTGGTTGATCTGTCCGTATGACTATGATGTGGCTCTGAAAGTATGGGCGTAGTTTTTTGGCGGCGACAATCAAGGTGAAGACCAACTTTTCCAACTTTTGATACCGCAATTCGGAGTCGCGCAATGCTCGGCTTACGAAATATACCGACTTCTGCGTAGACTCTACCTCTCTTACTAAGACTGCACTTACGGCCTCTTCGCCTACCGACAAGTACATGACCAACATTTCTCCCGCCTCCGGCCTCGACAATATTGGTGGCGACGCCAAGGATCTCTTCATGTCAGTAAAGGCGGTCTCACATTCCGAGTTCCATTCTATGACGACCTGTTTCTTCAACATCTTGAAGAACGGCAACGCCTTTTCCGCTGATTTTGGCATAAAACGGGTGAGGGCGGCTATTCGACCCGTCAATTGTTGGATTTCCTTTTTACTGGTCGGGAATTGCATGTCCAGCACGGCACGGCACTTATCCGGGTTGGCTTCTATTCCTCGGTGTGTTAACATGAACCCCAAGAATTTTCCGGCCCCGACTCCAAAGGTACATTTTAACGGATTGAGCCGTATGTTGAATTTTCGTAGTCGATCAAAGGTTTCTTCAAGATCTTCGACGTGCTTGCTAACGTCCGCTGTTTTGACGATCATGTCGTCTATATAGACCTCGACATTTCGTCCGAGTTGTGACTCGAATACTCTATTCATCATCCTTTGATGTGTGGCTCCTGCGTTCTTGAGACCGAATGGCATGACGTTATAGCAATAGTTGGCTTTGTCGCCTATGAACGCCGTTTTCTCCTGGTCTTCTGGATGCATTGGGATCTGATTGTATCCGAAGAACGCGTCCATGAATGACAATATCTTGTACCCGGATGAATTGTCCACCAGCTGATCTATGTTTGGCATGAGATACGCGTCTTTGGGGCACATTTTGTTCAAGTCGGTGTAGTCTGTGCACACCCTCCACTTCCCATTCGGCTTACGAACCATTACGACGTTTGACAGCCAAGTGGTGTATTGGACTTCGCGTATGAAGCCGGCCTGCAGCAGCTCGTCAATGTGAGCCCGCAAGGCTTGGGCTCTCTCTGGTCCTAACTTGCGTTTCTTCTGTTCCACCGGTTTCGATCCCGGGTACATTGCCAATTTGTGACTGCAGAACTCGGGGTCGACGCCGGGTATCTCTGACGCCTTCCATGCGAAAATATCATGATGTTTCTTTAAACAATGGATCAACTGCTCCCTCTGCTCGGGTTCCAATGCTCCACCAATGTTGGTCACCTGACCGGCCTGATCTTCGATCAGAATCTGCTCGACTTTCTCCACGGGTTCCGGTCTCCACTCATCCGGGTCTTCTCGCATGTCCAGTTCCACGACGTTTACCGAATGTACCCGGTTAGAACTGTCCTCATTGGCTTCTCTTTCACTTTTTCAAACTGTATCGTAGTAACATTGTCTAGATTCTTTCTGGTCGCCGCATATGGTTACTACTTGTCTGTTGCTGCCTACGAACTTGAGTTTCTGGTGTTTTGTGGACATTAAGATGTCCCACTTATGAATGGTTGGTCTCCCCAATATCATATTATATTGGGATGGGAAGTCGGCCACCACGAACTCCATTTCTTCGGATTTATAAGCTTCTCTCGTCCCCAAGGTTAAACGTAGACGGATAGACCCCATCACATTGTGTTGCCGCCATTGAAACCGATCAGCATCGTTTTACAGGGTCTTAGTTCCTTTATATCCAAATTCATCTTCCGAAACGCGTTCAACATGATTATGTCGGCAGAACTCCCGTTGTCTACATACATTCTTCTTACCCGGCAATTTCCCACCGTTGCTGATATCACCAGCCCGTCTTCGTGTCCGGGTACCACCCCCTCCATGTCTTGTTTGGTAAAGTACAATAGGGGAGGTTCTGGCCTTCCAGTCCGGGCTTTGAATTTGGGTTGTGCCTGGACCGATAGCACTTCTTTCAAGTATTTTTTTCTTTGAGTGGCGGTATCTGATGTGTTGCAAACACATCTTAGTTTTAGAATAGTTTTAGGTTATGTTTTAATTAAATAATTAGGATTTAGTCTAGTTTTAGTTAGTTTATTAATATTATTTCATTTTATCTAATGTCAATACCAATTATGCATTTCAGGGCTTAAAAGAGGAGAATAAAGGCAAATAATAAAGGAAACAAAAACTGGAGCATCACGCGGGTCGCGCCACTATCCACGCGAGCCACTTGGAGGACCAGAGAAGATCACGTATGAAGCGTGGAATTCAAGTATGTCGCGTCAGAACCCTAAGGAGTAATGAATTTTTCTCTGTCCATTCACGCAGGTAGCGCCGTTATTCAAGTGGGTCGCGTGGGAACTTCAAGGTTTAAGCTTTTCATCTCTGTTCTCCCACGCGAAACACTTGGTAGTCACGCGGGTCGCGTCAGTACTCAAAGCAATAAGCATTTCCCTTCTGCTACTTCACGCGAGGCACGTCACACTTCACGCGACACGCGCCAGTCTATTCTGCCAAGCCACGCGACTCGCGTGGTATCGCGCGCGGGTCGCGTGAGGTTGAAATTGTTTCCTTATTTAAATTATATGTTTTGGATTTGGTTTTATATTAGGATTAATTGCCTTAATTAAATGATTCTATACATATATTTAGTTTCCTTAAATAAGAAGATTTGATTCAGATTTGAAACAGAAAATAGGCCTTGTTACCCTAATTAGATCTATCTATAAATAAAGGCCTCTGGGGACTGAATTATGCATCATCACACAATCTCTTACCATTCCACCATTACCTTCTATCATCCATTCTACTCTCTCCTTCTCATATTTTCACCATTGGAAGTCAAGAATCAAGGCAAGGTCAATCAAGAATGTCTTATGTGATAGCTTTTGGTGTCTTGAAGCCTATGACAGGCTAAACTTGTATTGTGGGAAGGCCATGAACTGATGTAACTCCTCTGTAACTTGATTTGGTATTGGTTTTAATGCTGTTTTGATTATTTTATTCTACTCTGTGCTATTCAATGTTTTATTCTTATTTGGAATTGGCCATTCTATTTAAGTATTGAGGGTTAGGATTCGCAATGGACACATTGGGGTTCTAATTTCTGACATGTTTAGAATAATAGTTGTTCTTCGCCTAGACATAGGGATGCGTGGCTACGGATTTTATAATATGTTCTTTTTCATGCTTAACTTAATAGAATTCACTAAGAAATTGGGTTTTTGAATTAGGTTAAAGGGTTAATTCACTAAAACATTAGGGATTAACTAACTTAGGAAAGACTTATCCTCCGAATAATCTTAACAAGATCACATGAGATATATTCTTTGAATACTTAGTTTGACAGATTCACTAAGGGTTTAGGTTTCTCGATCGAATTAAAGGGATAAATCGCTGGTTATGACTCTAGTAGTTCTAGGATTTACGAATATAGGAAAGATTTATCACATGTGTGACCTAAGATAATAAACCAATCAAGTGAAGGAGGTAGGAACAAAGGGGATTGTGCCTGACCACAACTGTTTCTTCCATTGGTAACTTCTTTATCTTTTTACTGCACTTATTTTCTATTTTAATCCAACTCTTCAACACAACACAATAATTATCTCTTTATTTTTCTGTTTTTAATTTCTAATCATTTAGAATTAATATTATTGTAGAAATTACCCCAATCCCTGTGGAGACGATAACTCACTTACCTACTTTATTACTTGTTAACGATCGGTGCACTTGCCGTATAATCAATCGCGTAATCGCACAACAGTATCTCCGCCACCGCCCATACCTCCCGAGATCACATTACATTCGAATTCGGGCTCCGGAAACTCGTCGTTATCTTCTCGGGGCTTTTTTCCTTCGTCTTTATGTTGACCTTCTTCCCCCTTTCGCTTATTCTTTCTTCCTTGTGTCCGGATGACGTACTGTTTGAGCCTTCCTTCCCGAATAAACTTCTCAATTGCATCCCGCAGATCCCAACATTGGTCTGTGGTGTGCCCGGGCCCGTTATGGAATTCACAGAATCGTGATTTATCCAATCCGGCCTTGTTGAAAACTGGGCGGGGTCGTTCGACCTTCTTCATTTCGGTAAGTGCGACCTCCTTCCAGATTTGAGAACGGGATACGTTCAACGGAGTGTATTTCTCATACTTGTTTTCGTATCTTCCTGGCCGGGGTTTCAGATCATTATTCCGAGTTCGATTCTCGGGGAATCCCCTATTTTTCGGGGGTGGACTCCTCCTTTCGTGACGTTCCTTTCCTCGCCCAGAATTGTTGACGACCTCCATCTGTTCCAGCTCTAAATATTTCTTCGCGCGGGCACGGAATTCCATCAAAGACTTCACCGGGTCCTTATAGATGGACTTGGCAAATCTTGATGAACCGTCAAGTCTGGCCGATATCAAATATACGTGGACTCTCTCCTCCAGCCCCTCAACTTGCAAGGCGGCTTCTTTGAACCTATCCAAATAGCTCTGTAATGTTTCTCCGGGTAGCTGTCTGACTTTGCCCAGAGTGAACTCAGATTTCGGCTGCTTTTTGCTGGTCGCGAAATTCAATAAAAATTTCTGACCGAAATCTTTGAAATTTTTTATCGATCTAGGCGGTAGAGTATGGAACCATGTCTGCGCTGGGCCCGTCAAAGTTGTGACGAAAATCCTGGATATTATGGGCTCGTCAATGCCCCGGACACACATTTGCAAATCAAATTCATCGATATGCACTTGTGGGTCCTGTGTTCCGTCGTACTTTGATAAGAAAGACCCATCAAAGTCGTCCAGGTATCGGGCCTTCACAATGTCGTCCACGAATGGACTATTGTTTTGTTGTC
>PYAF01004754.1:5790-18176 GCA_007407185.1 Glycine tomentella | reverse complement strand
AGTGGATGACTGCTATATGAGCTTGTGCAGGTTTGAAGCTTGTATGGTCTGTGATGTGTGCTTGTATGCCTTGGTAGGGCTTGACACAGAGGGTGTCAGAGGAGCAGGCCATCAGCGGAGGCTAGAGCTAAGAGGCACGGCTAGCCAGGTAAGCTCATCGTTCTGGGGTTTTCCCTTGTTTTGGTTTGTCACCCTAGTGGGGTGAAGATTGCATGCTATGTTTGAATTATATATGTATGTATATGCATGCAGTTGAGGAGAAGGTCTATGTGACCTGTTATTTGATATTATATGTGTTGGAAGCCGGAAGGGCTATAAGAACGGTACTTGGAGTGAAACTCAGACCGTTCTAGAAAGATGAATATATGATGAACCCTAGGATAGACACTGTGACAGTGTGAGGGTAATGAGACACCTGATATGACAGGTGTGAGACCGTGTGCCTTTTGAGAGAATGCAGATCATGAGATGGTCTGTGATGGAACCTTGAAGATACTGGATGAGTATCAGGCTAGTTGAGGTTCCCTAGCCAGAGGTAGAGTTTGAGGACTCCCTGGAACAGTTGAGATTCCTTGGGAGGTGCCACTGCTCTCCACTTAAGTCCTAAGGACAGATGGAACTGTGTGGATGTTCCTCCTTAGGCAAAGAGGTTGGAAGTCCTGAGTGGTTATCCTCAGGCTAGTGTTTGTGAAAGTCCTGGAGGGTATTCCCAGGCCATATGCTTGACAGATATGTTGTATCTCTAAGAGAGGGCTTCCCGAGGGGAACTAGAGCCTAGGGCCTCTTAGATGAGCCATATCTGTATCCTCAAAGTCCTGAGTGGAGGGATCTCCTCAGGCAATGTTTGTATGGTTCAGAGTCCTGAGTTGAGGGATCTCCTCAGGCAATGTTTGTATGATTCAGAGGCGGTGCCTCTCTTGGGTTGTGAAGTGTCTAGAGAATGACACTTATGATAGGTACCTCTGTGAGACAGGCTATGAGAGCCTAGATGAGATATTGATGCCATGTTGATGGCTTTGATCTCTGTGAGACGGCTGAGAGAGCCAGGAGGAGGTGGAATACCTCTGATGCTGAGAACATCCAGTTATGGACCCAGATGGCTGGGATGTGTGAAAGCTAGGATATTGTCCTAGTCTTTGTATGTGTGAGCTAGGAAGATTTCCTCAGCTCTGTTTATATGTTGTGTTTATGCTTGGTGGTGAACCAGGGTTAGGGAGGATTTCCAGAACCCTGAGTTTACTGAGACGTTTGTCTCACCCTGTGTGGGGTTTGTGGTTTTCAGGTGCTTCTTCTGGAGCAGAGGAGCGACCTTAGGACAGGAGGCCCTGGTGGAGCTGACAGGCTGGAGAGAGAGCTGCAATAGGAGAAGACCGAGCAGAGCTTCAAGAGTTGAAGTTGGTCTTTGGTCTCTGTGGAATTATAGGGTGTGTGTACACCCATAGTACTGTACATATTTATATGAGACCGGTTGTGGTCTTGTTTTTGAGCATGTATATGTACAGATGATGATGTTGTATAAGAGTATGTTTTCCTCCTGATAATCTCTATATTGTTTTGTGTCCTGCCTGTTGTGTTATGTATGTTTTATCTGGATCAGCAGGGGCATGTTTTATGTTCTTTATTATGTGGTTTTATATTCCATGCATAATGTAATCAAGAAAAACGATTCTATCGCTTCCGCACTGCGTTCAGATAACGCTGATAGCGCGCTTATGATATTATTAATGATAACACGTCCGGGGCGTTACAGTGATAAGACAAAATTTAATTTTGTTTTGAATTCACTACTAGAAATATTACATTTAACATCATTAAGTTAACATCGGTTTTTTCAAAAGTCGTTGTTAACAAAAATGTGGTGGCAATTTCGTAATTAACAGGACACATTAAAATCGGTTTTTCAATGAAAACCGATGTTGTTTTCTTTATTATAAAAGACATCTGGCCCTCAAATTAAACACATTCCCTTCACTCTCGCGTGCATACTGTGACTTGCGATTTTGCAGAAACTTCATCTCTCACTATGACTTGCAATTTTGCAGCTGTTATACCTGGTTTGTGCTCCTTCTCTGACGCTCTTTCGTCACTGTCGCCATCTTCCACCTGCTACTTCACTGTCACTCGCAATAGAAGTGTTCTTCGCGACTTGAAATCCGGCCTCATGTCTCAATCCCAGGTTAGTAGCTTTCTTGCACCTGTGTGAACATCTCGCTACTATTTTTGTATTTGCATTAGCATTTGAAGGTAATGTATGGGTTGAATGTGTTATTAATATGTGATTTCATTCTTCTTGCCCGCTAAGTGCTTGATAAAATGCCTATATGAAACTTATCGATTTGTTAATTGATATTTGATAGGCGTTATCAGCCTGTGACCACCGTCAAGCGTCAGCTTAGAAGCCTCTATTTGAATACCCACTGGAACTACGACATCTTTTGGAAGCTTAAACATCATGCTCGAGTGTATGATACTACTACTGCTATTGTGGTTGCTGTTATTCCTTGTTTTTATGCCTTGTGTGTGTGTTGTGTCTTTTCTTTAGTTTGGTGTGTCTTAGATGTTGGCAACTTAGAATATGCTAAATTAGGTGAAGTTGTGGTTTTGCTTGTTTGAATCGTTTGGTCTGAAATTTGGCTTAGCCATTTTACTACCCTGGTTAATCTAATTGGTTGTGGACAGTTTCCAATTTTTGCCTAATGATGTTATGATTTTTACAATGGACGATTTTCATTGATATTCCTTCCTGTGCTTTGTCCTTCTTTCAAGTTTGGTGGTTTCCATGCCTGGTTAGAATTTAGAATTTTTGACTTAGAAGATCATGTGTTGTGTCTGGTCTCTTGAATCCATTCTATTGCACTGTTTTCAAGTTTTTTGCTCTTGGTTTTTGTTGTCCATTTTGGTTTAAAAAAAACTTTTTTCAAGCTTGATAAAATTGGAATGTGAGAAAGGGATAAGTTGGGTATTGGTGCTGAAATCCGCCTTATAACAGATATTATTCAAAGTTATTATATAAACAACGTATAGTGAGTTTGTTAAAGTTCTTTTTATCTTTAAAATAATTAGTTCTTAGCTTTAAAAAGGTTTTGGAATCATCCGATTTTGATATCCCTACAATTTATATCAATTTTTGTAGTGCAAGAAGTTAAAAAGTAGCTTTTGACTAGGAATGGTGCACATAACATGTAACGTTGCTACATATTGTGTTCATTTTGGAATTGTGACACTAAAATTCTATTCTATTCATTTTGCCGCATCTTATGCTATGTAATCAATCCCAGCAAACCCTATGATCCGCATTGTTACATGTTGAAATATCACTAGGTATGTTCCCTCAAACATTTAGGAACAATCATAGGTAACCACTATTCTTGTTTTTATTTCTTTACAGGAAGAACAACCAAGTGAGCCTGCAACCCCAGTTACATAGCCACCATCAGTAGAACCCAAGCCACAACCAACCTCTACTCCTTCACCAAAGGTAAGGCTTGTGTTAAACTTAAATGTAAACCAATTAAATATGTTCTCTCTATTAGCAACCTCACTCTCCCACTCCCTGAGACCTTGACCCTCTTCTCTCTAACCCCCCCCCCCACCTCAGCTCCTCCATGGCCACCTTCGACCTCCAAAACTCGTGCATGATCATGAATGCTGGCCATGATCATTTTATTACTATATTATACAATAGTAGTCATTGATTATGACTTATTCTATTATGAGAAAGTTAGAGAGTATAGGAGTACGTAAAAGGCTACATGAGTTTGAAGCTTGAGAGACTTTGATAGGCTATGGTGTGTGATCTTTTGTTTGTGTTGATTCAAACAAGGTTTTCTTAAAAATAAGGTATATAGTCTAATGTTCTATGTTCATTGTAGGTTGTAGGAGAGCGATCCCTTTCCCTTTTGCCTCATCGTCATGACATTCATTGTTGAAAATTTCACATAGATCATCATCATAGGTACGAATGTCTTTCATATTTTTATTGTAAAATTATTCTTGACTGTTTTTATAATTTTTTGTATGTCATTAATGCATGTTGCTTTTTCTATATAGTTAATGTTTATTATGAGTGAACCTTAGTTTCCCGTTTGAGATTCATTGCAGTGATTCTTCAAGACATTTTGGATTAATCGTTGTATTAATTCTTGAATTGTTCGTTTGGACAGTTTGGGAAGACTCATTTTTTTTTATAGCATATTCATATGTATAGGTTGAGTTTCTTTTCTTAAATTTGATGAAATTTTAGTATAATGCATTTCACTTTGTTCTCTGGGTGCATACTTGACTATGGTGGAACTCATGTCACCACTTTCATGTCGTGTACTTGGAGATCAAAGCGAAATCCTACTGAAATTTCATCAAATTTTAGTAAAGAAACTCAACCTATACATATGAAAATACTATAAAAAATGTCTTCCTTAATGAGATAGGGCCATACCTTTAATGAAAAAAGTGAGGTTTTCATGCATGGAATAACTTTGTGAGTATCACAGAGTTATTAATTAGATGGATCGAAGTTGGATGAATGCAAGTCGCATTACGGTTGAGTATGAGGAAGGCATTGAACATTTCTTGCAATTTGACTCCGACAGAAGTCGACCGGATGGGGATGAAAAATATTTCTGTCCTTGTATAAATTGTTTGAATGGGAGATGCCAAGCACTAGACGACATATGGGAACATCTTCTATGTGATGGGATTAAGAAAAATTATACCACATGGATATGGCATGGTGAATTCATAGACATGCAGAGGGGCTCGCAAACTCAATCACTTGATGTAGACATCAGAGATCGATTAGAAGATATGATTTATGATCTAGGACATGAGTCTTTTCAGCAAGCACATGCCCCTATGTATGATGCATTGGAAAGTGATTCGAAGAAGTTGTTGTATCTGGGGTGCAAAGTGAAATCAATGAGAATACACACAATAACCAAGAGGGGGGTGAATTGGTTTAAACTTGGCCTTTTTAAAATCTTTAGAAAATCAGAGTTAAAGGATCTTTATCACAAATAAAACAAGAATGCTTCAATCAATCAAATCACTCAGCCCAAGAAAACAATTACGAAAATATTACTTGTTTAGTAATAAAGAATTCACCAAGAACCACAAATTAAGATAACTTGAAGAGATTAAAAGAAAGTAATAACACAAGAACTTATACTGGTTCACCTCTCAACAAGAAAAGCTACATCCAATTTCTTTTAATGAAAATTAGATTAGAGTTCCACTATTCACAAATTTCAGTTCTTATAAGCTTTACAATAATCACCCTTTATCAAACCTAGATAAGGAACATAAATATAAAACCCTATTAGACTCCTAGTGATCAAGACATAGAGAACCCTTCTCTACTCTTTCCCTCTAAAGAAACTCACTCTAGAAAAACTTCAAGAACCCTTCTAATAGTTACAAACAACCAAAATTCAAAGTTGAATTTACAAGCAAAGCTAATGGAGAGAAACAACCTGATGATCCACTGAATATGAATGAATATGGGTTACCAAAAAGGATTGAAATGAAAAGCAATTTCAGAACTTCTTCTCGAAAAAGCTTCTTTGTTGTTTTGCCCAAGAAATATTTCAAAACACCATGAAGATTTGAATTTGTGGGTCAAGCACTTTAGAACTCAGAGTAACCTTTCTCAATCTCAGAAGGCTTATGAAAACTTTTAGAATTTCGTAGAGTTGTAATGTGTATTATTTTAGAAAAGCCTTCATCTATTTATAAAAAATAGTTGTAACTGAACATAATCGATTAAATAGCCTAAGTAATTGATTAAATCTTCATTTGTAATCGATTAAATACAAATGTAATAAATTAAAATGTTCAATTTTCTGGAAAGATTATACGAACAAAGTAATCGATTATTTCGACCTGTAATCGATTACTACAGGGATACATTGTTCCATAAATGAACTAAGTAATCGACTATTGATAAATGGTAATCGATTAACACAATCATGTCTTGTTCTATGTTTATGCTGATTAATGGATTACTTAATGCTGGTAATCGATTATTTTGTTCTTTAAAGCTCAGGTAATAGATTACCAATGTGTGGTAATCGATTAAAACAGTGAAAAAATAGTTTTTCCAAAAACTTAAAACCATGAGCACTTTGCTTTGATGAAATCATGAAATCTCAAACCTTTTCACAAACCATGTGCTTATGTAAAATTATGAATGCAAGTAAATGAATGATGTTAATGCAATGCAATCGATCATAGGATGATTCTCTCCTACATTAAGCAATTACAAATTCCTTCAATTGAATGGCATGTACAAAGCTAAAACACTCATTCATCTTCAGCATGTATCTTGATCCACCTTCATGCTCCCCTTGTATCTAAGACAAAGAGTCATTGACATTGTTGTCAGCGTTGTTAAATCTGGTTAATGTCAAGGCCAAATATAGATGGAGCGACAAAAGCTTCAGTTCACTGCTTCAGGTAGTCCAGGAGATGCTTCCAGATGAAAATACATTGCCAAGAAGTTACTATCAGGTGAAGAAGATACTTTTTCCGATGGGTATGGAGTATCAGAAAATTCATGCATGTCCTAATGATTGCATATTGTACAGAAATGAATTTGAAGAAATGCATAAATTCCCCAGGTGTGGGTATCACGGTACAAAGTGAAGGACGATGACGACTGTAGTAGTGATGAAAGCACAAGGAAAGGTCCCCCGCAAATGTGTTGTGGTATCTTCCGATCATTCCAAGGTTTAAGCGTCTGTTTGCTAATGAAGATGACGCAAAAGACCTTACATGGCATGCAGATGGGAGAAACTGTGATGGAATGCTCTGCCATCCGGCAGATTCCTCCCAGTGAAAGAAGATTGACCGTTTGTATCCGAAATTCGGTGATGACCCAAGAAATCTTAGGCTTGCACTTGCCAGTGGTGGAATGAATCCCTATGGCAGTTTAAGTACTCAGCATAGTTTGTGGCCTATTTTGCAAGTCATTTACAACTTGTCTCCTTAGTTGTGCATGAAGCGAAAATATATGATGTTGTCTATGATGATATCGGGCCCAAGACAGTCAGGAAATAACAATGATGTTTATCTTAGTCCCTTGATTGAAGACTTGACAAACTTGTGGGACAAGGGGGTTGCTGTATTTGATAGGTATCGAAAGGAGACATTCAAGTTGCATGTAATGCTATTTTGTACCATTAATGATTTCCAGCGTATGGGAATTTGAGTGGATATAGTGTTAAGGGCCATCGTGCATGCCCTATCTGTGAATAAGACACGAGCTACGTACAACTTAAATATGGAAGAAAAATAGTTTACACTCGTCATCGATGTTTTCTGAAACCTTATCACCCTTATCGGCGATTGAAAAAAGCATTATGTTGGATATAAGGGAAGTAGCAAGAAGATGAAGCTAAAGATGAAGCTTGTGCCTTAGAAGAATGTTTTGAGCTTTTCACATGCCAAGGAATTTTTAATTTGATCAAGTGTATGAGAGGCTAATCTTATTATCCTTGCATTGCATGAACATGATCATTAACTTGCATACATGATTTCATTAAAGCATTAAAGCTATTCATGTTTTCAAAAGAAATGAAATTCTCATGGCTAAGTTTTTGAAAAAATGAAATTCCACTGCTTCAATCGATTACACAACGAATTAATCGATTACAAGCTTCTATTTTAATTCTACAAAAGTCATGAAGAACATTTTAATCGACTACCATATTGTTACATAGCACAAAATGGAAATCATGTTTTTCTGTTTTAAACGATTACCATGAATCATAATCGATTACTGAAGTTCAATTTTTATATGTGCTTGAATGACTTAATCGATCACCACATTTTGTAATCGATTACGTAAGTATATTCTGGAATTGTGTCTATTTGCTTTAATCGATTACCACAATACGTAATCGATTACACCAGCTTGTTTCAAAACTAAACCTGTCTACTTTAATCGATTACGACTCGAATTAATCGATTACTTTGCTCGTTGCAAGTTTCCAAAATGAGCTATGAACATTTTAATCGATTATTTGGCAATTTAATCAATTACACATGATAATTTAATCGATTACTTGGCGCTTTAATCGATTACATTCTGTTATAAAAGTTTGTTATAAATAGATTGAAGGCTTGTCTGAAAACTTAACTTACAGACTTCGATTTTTCTGAGCATACACAAGTCCTCTCAAAGTTAGAAATGCTTTTCTGAGTTAGCAAAGTTCTTGTCCCACTCCTTAATTTTCATGGTGTATTGAAAGATTTCTTGGGCAACATTTTCAAATATATTTTGGAGAGAAAGTTCTGAATTTGATTTATGCATTTCAACTCTGAATGGTAAACCATATTCATTGATATTCATTGGATCGATCATCAGGTTGTCTCTCTCCATTATCTTATGTTGTAAATTTGTTTTTGTATTCTTGATAGTTTGAAATTATTGTAAAGGGTTCTTTAAGCTTTTTCTAGAGTGGGTTTCTCTAGAGGGAAGAGTAGAGAAGGGTTCTCTATGTCTTGATCATTAGGAATCTAATAGGGTTTTAGATTTATGTTCTTTATCTAGGTTTGATAAAGAGTGATTGTTGTAAAGCTTGTAAGAACTAAAATTGATAATAGTGGAACTTTAATCTAGTGTTGAATAGAAGAAATTGGATGTAGCTTATCTTGAGAAGTGAACCAGTATAAATTCTTGTGTTGTTTTCTATTCCTTAATCCCTTCTTGTTATCTTGATCATTGATTCTTGGAGTTATCTTCATTACCCAATAAGTTCTGTTTTTAGCAATTATTTTCTTGGGCTGAGTGGTTTGATTGATTTGAAGTATTCTTGGTTCTATTATGATTAAGATCCTATAAACTCTGATTTTCTAAAAAGTTTTAAAAGGCCAAGCTTAAACCAATTCACCCCATCTTGGTTATTGTGGGTATTCCTATTGCTTTTCACATTCAAAGGAAGTCAAAAGCATCAAATTGCATCGACTCTGTTAACAAGTGAGCAAGTTCTTGAGCGGGTTGAGGACGTCCATACTGTATTTGGAAAGACCCAAAAGAAGCAAAAATGTAATACTTGCATATGGAAGAAGAGGTCGATATATTTGATCTTCCATATTGGTCTGATCTAGATGTTAGACATTGTATCCATGTTATGCATGTGGAGAAAAATGTGTGTGACAGTGTCATCGGCACACTTCTTAACATTCAAGGCAAGACAAAGGACGGTTTGAACACTCGTCAAGATCTTGCTGAGATGAGTATACGTGAGCAGTTACATCCTAGGTCTGATGGTAAGAAAATATACTTGCCTCCAGCATGTCACACTTTGTCAAGAAAGGAGAAGATAAGTTTCCATCAGTGTTTGTGCCGAGTGAAAGTGTCACAGGGATACTCTTCAAATATTAAGAGCCTTGTGCAGATCAAAGATCTGAAACTTGGCTTAAATTCTCATGATTGCCACATGTTGATGCAACAACTGTTAGCCATGGCAATTCGATACATTTTGCCTAACAAAGTGAGGCATGCTATAACTTGACTGTGCTTTTTCTTCAATCCCATTTGTAGCAAAGTTGTGGACCCTGTAAAGTTAGATGACTTGAAAGAAGAGGCGGAAATTATCTTGTGTCAGTTGGAGATGTATTTTCCTCCTTCTTTTTTCGACATAATGGTTCACTTACTTGTTTATTTGGTCATGAAAATTAAATTGTGTGGTCCCATTTATTTATGGTGGATGTACCCAGTTGAGCGATACATGAAGATCTTGAAAGGGTATACAAAAACCTACATCATTTTGAAACATCCATAGTTGAAAGGTACATTGCAGAAGAAGCTATATAATTTTGTTCAAAATACCTTGAAAAGGCAAAACTTGTTGGGCTTCCCGAGTCCCGACATGACGATAGAGTGGGAGGAAAGGGTTCACTTGGGTTGGATGTTATAACTCCCAGTTTACAGGAATTGTAACAAGCTCATTTGTATATACTAAATAACAGTAATGAAGTCCTGCCATACATAGTTCGTCACGAAGCCTTACTCGAGGAATGTAATCAAAAAATGACGAAGAATAGGTTATTGAAAGAGCATACTAAGACTTTCCTGGATTGGTTTAAAGATACAATATTTAGTGATGAATCTTCCTCTAACACAATAAGGAAGTTAGCAAATGGGCCTAAAAGAAATGTTAGAAGTTGGCAGGGATACGATATCAACAAGTACTCGTTCTACACCAAAGAACAAGATGACAAGAGCACAATGCAAAACAGTGGGGTTACTCTTAGGGCTGAACCGCAACACTTTGCTTCTATGCATGACCACAATCCCCGTTTGGCGTCCATGCCTTACTTTGGAGTCATTGATGACATATGGGAGCTTAATTATGTTAAATTCACTGTGTATTTTCAAGTGTAAGTGGGTTGATAGCAATAACTGTGTGCGAGCCGACAATTCGGGATTTACTTTGGTAGATCTTAAGAAGGTAGCTTATCAAAATGAACCTTTCATCATGGCAGAACAAACTAAACAAGTGTTTTTCAAGATCCTTGTGATGAAAGGTGGTCAGTGGTACTACATGGAAAACCATTGGTATTAATCTTGACGATGATGATTCAACCCTTGATACTGGTGTCACTCAATTCTCGACACAAATGCTTGACGTCAACAGAGAAGATGAAGTTGATGACGTTCATGCTAATCGTAATGATCATGACGAAGGAGAATTAATTAACATCATTTAATGTAATTTTTATTTTATATTAACTTGTTTCGACTTTTACAATTTCATATGTAACCTTACTTTTCACTTAACTTTACTTATTTTTGTTTTTGTTTTTAATACGATCATGACTACACCACCGAGCTCCCCTCCTCGTCCTGAGTCAGCACCTCCTTGTCCTAAGTCAGGACCTTCGCCGAAGACTAGGAAAGCAACACGAATGAGGTCATTGGCTACCAGACCTGCCGGTGCTGACAAACCAGTGGTTCATGTGGTTGTTGCCACTGGGAAGGCTGATGGTCCTTAGGCAAAGAAATTAAGGATGTATCTAGGTATCGTGGCTCGAGACAAGGTGGATGTCACCATTGCTAACTGGAAGGAATTTCCTGTAGCGCAGAAGGAGTTGATTTGAGAGGACATTCAGGTATTACAATTAAATATCCAATGTCATTGTTTGTAGTAATACAATTTAAATGTTATTGTAACTGTTAAACTTGTTTTTTGTATCGCAGGCTGAATTTGATATACCTGAAGGGTCCAACCAACGGACGAAGATGAAAATTCTGCAGACAGTAGGACAGCGATGAAGGCAGTTTAAGTCAGATCTGACCTCGAAATGGGCTCTGGCACAAGGCAAGGACGACGTTGCCGACACTGTTTGTGACAAATACGGTATCAGTAAGGAAAAGTGGCACTAATTCTGTGAGAGTCGTAGAGCCGCTTCATGGGAGTTTAATTGAGTTGCATTGTTTTAGAATTTCACAATTATGGAGATCAAGCGCATTTTTTTTTACATCTATCTGTGTAATTCTTACAGGATGTTAGAGAGAAGGCTCAAGCCATCCAGAAGTTGAACACTTCCCCTCACGTGTTGTCTTGCGGGAGTTATGATTTGTTAGAATATGGACGAAAAACAAAAGAAACAATTGGAGGAAACAACCCAAGGTGAGAGCATCAAGACTATCATTCATCCTCCATCCCTTGTTAGACGACACGTGAAGTGGAAGCTGGCTCGCACAAAAAAAACTGAACAAATGACATCTTAGGTGGCACGTGAGATTGCAGAGAGGATTTTAAGTCAAAGGATGGTTTATTTGTTATTAATGAATTTTTGCCTAATAAATTACAAAACTAATGTTATACTTATTTTGGATTCCCGGGATGAGCAATCCACACAGGGTAGCTTTGTCGCCAATGGACATCAGGATGTCCTGGCTGCTGCCATTGGATGACCAGAGCACCGAGGCTGTGTCCGTGCTATTGGAGCAGGTGTGACAATAAAACAATACTTTGGACCGGCTGCATTGATAGAGGGTTTTTAGTTGAATATTTTTCTATACTTCTTTGCTTATTTGACCTCTCTTTGACCCTTATTTTCCTATTCTAATTCAGTTTTTGGGCCTAGGCAAGTAAGTGGGCTTAATTACTAATTGTTGCGTATTTTCGGATTTTTGCTCACTTAATGTATCTGACTTGTTCAGGACCTATAGGGAGCTACCGATCTCCGAATGGAGCATTCTAGGAGTCCCTGGAAAGATAACGAAAAGATCTACAAGTTTGATACAAATAGCCCGAGGCCAATTCTGTCATTTAGAGGGTCATTTTTAGCTTTGAAGTTAACGCCTCTGCACTTGTAATTTTGGGCTGCGAATTTGACTTTCATGGTTGTAATTAGCAAATAATTAGATTGTTGGGCTT
>PYAF01004753.1:109279-123420 GCA_007407185.1 Glycine tomentella | reverse complement strand
ACTTAAACTACGTTATTGAATAACGCGTTAACATTTCTATTGATAAATTATTTTCAAATATTTTTTTTTTATGTTTTTCTTTTACATGTTTTAAAATTAACAAGGACTTTACTTGAACCTTCATTTTTTTTCTTGTATGAAAAAAAAAAACAACCGAGAAAAAAATAATAAATACGATTTAAAGCGAAGTAGAAGTGGTCGTTTCACTATTGAGGCATTACAATAGTCAATTGTATAAAAGGAACAGGTACAAATGATTTTTTCATTTTCATTGTTGAAGTGTTTATTGATTCGGATCTTTTATATGTTTATTTAATGTGTTTTCATGCTGATTTCTAACTATAACTTTGTTTCATGCATATATTTGCATATACAACTTAACTCCATACTCTATTTATGGTTGTAAACTAAATAATTGATGCCACACATTTGACTAGTTAATACATAGCAAAGTAGATTTTATACCCAACTTGTTTCTCGAACACAGATTACATGTAGGCCAAAATATATTAATATGTCTACTCCATTCCTTTAAATGGTGTTCCACACTGAGTCCATTGGAATCCTTTCATGTGACAACACAACATTTTATAAATGAAATCCTTCTTGCTTTATGTGTTTTTGTCCTCTCTTATTCAAACACCGGATGATCGTGAAAATTGTCACTCTCAATTTTGAACATAGGATGCCCGAGACATTCAATTTAATTTGACATTAGAAGTGAGAATGTTATTGCTGCCATACATTGTGACAAAAACTGTCAGTTTGAAAAGATGGTAGTGAATACAGATGCTTGACCAAAGCTCACACCATATTGATCCCATATTTGCCCATGAGCAAAATTTGGTTACAATAAACAAGTTGTCCCAGTTATCATTCATGCCAGACAAATGTGTGGAACAAGTAGTAAGAGCATAAAACAGTTCAGTGAGCAGCATATGAATTATGAACACGTGCATTTCCTGGAAGATTTTCATGCTGAAGCACTGAGAGCACGTTCTATTTCCTCCAATGATCGACCCTTTGTTTCAACAACATTACCAGCTATGTACAAAACAGCAAGAACACAGACAGCCGAGAATCCCAAGTACACGGAGCTGATACCAAACTTGTTTACAACACTCAAGAAGTAGAGGCCGATGACGAAGTTGGAGATCTGATAACACCAAAAAAAAATCAGTTTCATTGTCAACATCATATTTAGGCAACCAATAAAAACCAGTATTGCAATAAAAGCTTAATGTAGCATAAATCATATCAACATAGATATCATTTAGTGAGAAGATCCAAGGAACTTCAGAAGTAAAATATCGGGCAAAGAAATTCATAGTGAAGCTATTTCCTAAGGAATTTTTCTTCAACAATATCATTTAGAAAATCAATATGTAGAAGCCACAACATACCATGTTTTGGGTGGTGTTAGAGTCGTTTATGTTAGAACTGTTTAGAATAAAAGGGTTTTAGTATGTATACGGGCTTGGCCCAAGTGCTTGTATATGCTTAACCTAGTATTATAAATGAGGGTAGCTACACATTGTACTGTACCCAATTACAGTTTACTCATATGCCTGTCTCTGTCTCTCTCCCCCCCTTATCTCTTTTTACATGGTAGCAGCGCCTATTCTAGACCCATTGATGGGCCTCCTATGTCTGTCACTTTACAAGTAGATGATAGTCTTGAGCGTGATGGAGGGTGTTGGAAAAGCCACCTAAATTATGGGCAAAACAAGAACATGTTGAAGTTTCACGTAGACTAGAGATAGTGATAGTGTCGATATAGATTATATAAATGGGAAGCAATTCTCACCTTACAAGTCGATTTTTTAGGATTGAGTTAGGCACATACCCACTTTCTGATAGCAAGATATTTCTGTTTTATTTATTTATTTTTAAGAACAGCAAGTTAAGTGTTTGGTAAGCTCACAGCAACTACTCTTACAAAGTACAGAAGTTTTAGTTTGTTTTAGCTTTTAATAAGTTTTGCCTTGGTGACCAGTCGATCATGGATTTAAATCTGAAAATAGTCTCTTTGCCTATACAAGGTAAAGATACGTACAATGACCCTCCTCCCATACCTTCACATAGAAGAAGCCTCTGGGTATGTTAATTTTTTTAGCTTTTAAGAAGTATAATTTCATAAATATGGCAAGATAAAGGCCTTTACCACAGGTAAAATATTTGGTTCCACAGTGAAGTCACTCACCCAATGTGTGCCTAATGACAAAGAAACTGCTTTTGCTCTAATTCTAGAAGCAAATATCTCCGGTAGAAGAAGGGCAGGCACAGGACCAGCACCAAGAGAGAAGGATAGGACATAGCTGGTTAAAATTCATAGACCATAGAGTCATCAGAAATGTAAGTCTTAAATAATAAAAACATATAAGTTCATTGAAGTTTAAGTCGTTCAGTGAATGGAATCATTATTATTGACAAAATTAAATGACTTACAGAACAGTCCCAAGAACAGCAAGGGTGCCAGAGTATGGAGCAAGAACCTTCCATGTAAAAGACAGAGAAAGAAGCAACATAGAAGCAGCCTGTGAGAGACATAAAGAAAAGGCTGTCAATTATACAAATGAAAAACACACGATGTTTTGTTACAAAGCTTACAATAAGTCAAACAAGTTATAACACACCAGAAATGAACTGAGCCGTTGGGATGAAGATTTAGTTTGAATTATAAACAAAATCATTTGAGTTGTTTAAGAAACTAACAGATCCATTACCTACCAACCTAATCATGCTTCTAACACGCAAGCATGAAATGAAATCAAGCATCATAATACTTGAAAATTACCTTTCCTTCCTTCAAGAATGGAATAAAGTTCAATCCCTTGTTTAGACTTTTCTAAATAATATATTGCATTGCCTCATTGTTATCTTTCCCATTTTAAAATATGGCACAGTAATATCTAGAAACCCTTCCATTCCCTAGTACTAGCTACACAAGTGCATGAACTCTTCCAAATCACCGTGTCTGACTAGCAATAGAATCTCCAGACTCCCGCTTGGAAGAATAAACCCAATAGAGTAAGCATGCCATGTCTTACCATTTACTGGCTTGAGTAGAAATGATATTTGCAAATTGCAATCAATCACCAATACACTGATAAAAAAAAAACTGAACATACGACTACAAAAGTATGTGGAGGATAAGGAAGAGAATATTCATGCACAAAAAAAGTAAATCAGCATATTCAAGTAGCATGAATACATTTGTTTCTCTGCAGAAGCATTTCTATTTTCTAGTATAATGTGAGTACTGATAAAGTCAGTATTACTTGTATTCATGTTTTGCCATGTAGACCTTTCAAGTATCATGACCGAGTTGAAGGCTGAAAGCAGAAAGCAGATAGTTTCTAAATTATCAAAATGCATGTGTTCAAAATTATATTTGAAGTGCAAAGGTATATTTGGACACATAAACCAACCGTGCATTATGTCACAACAGTAGTGTAAGGTATACTTATTTTGCTCTGGACAATTTTAGCCAGGCAAGGCATAAGGCCCACAAAAATTAACATTTGACAATTAAACTTGTGATTTTTCAGGGATGTCATTAATCCATCATGTAATATCTAACATTTTATGCTTTAGGTCTAGCAAGATGTGTGCTGAAAACAACTATTACCATCCCACTAAAGCTTGTGATAAGGAGACTTTTCCTTCCTTGTTTGTCCATTAAGGAGGAAGCAATACAAGTTCCTACAACAAAATAAAACTTCAATCAGGATTAATATCATGTTTGTGGAACATATACAATAACCTTCTTTTACTGAATGCACAATAAACATTTTTAAGAATAAAAATACTAACCAAAAACATTTGATGCGCCAACCAAGGCACTTGCCGCAACATCAGAAGCAATTCCAGCACTACAGAACACAGAAGTTGAATAATACACTACAGCATTTATTCCAGCCAACTGCTGGAACAAGAAAAGTGCTGCCCCAACACTGACAACTGAAACAAGACATATTTTAATGAAGTGCTATACTATTTCATATAAGAATACATTTAATCAAGTATATAGTAAACTAAAAACAAGTTGTCAGTGAAATTGAAACATGAACAATGATTAGATTATTGGTAAATAATAATTCTTCATACAAATATATCAGGTATAGAAAAGGGCCTAAATGAAATCAAACATCTAATGGAAGTCTCATTGGTTATCAAATCTGATCTATGCATTGGGTTTAGGTTGAACCAAGAGAACTGATTTTCACGAAACATCATTAAAGATATAATTATCAAAATATTATGAATTTTACATTGAACCTCCTTACACAAACACCCTTAAAGAAAGGGAATTTTTATGAAAAAGCTTCCAAAGATGCAGGTTAGCATTATCAGCAAAAATTATTTTTGTCCAGTGTTACCAAACCTAGAATTAGCCTTAACTGAAATTTAGGATACGTTTCCAATATCGACTACTAAACAAATCAAGCCACCCAGCTTCAGGTTCTGATGAACCTTGACTTGCTGTTGTTAAGTCATTCATAATTGCGGCAACTCTTTCTTGTCCATAGAGAGTTTTAATAGCCTTTTCAGCTTCAGAGATTTTGCCTTGCTGTAAAATAATACATGGAATTTTCTCAGAAAACCTACAATAAAATGTTTGCATTACGATCTCAACAGATATACAAAAGAGGGACATTATCTATGCATGATAAGTATGTTCTGTTGGATAATACAATAAAATGTTAATATCATAACACAATTTCAATCCAGTTCAAGCATTTAAGGAAATTGACAGTGTCTTAAGAAAAGTACATCTTAACACACATAAAAGCACATCATCTACATATAATATGTATGTTCTGTTGGACTATATAACTGTTGAGAATCAGGAATTTAATGTATAATGATGTGATAGGATATGATATCTGATTTAGAGGAAACAGAATACCCTCTAATTAAGTGTAATCAATACTACTTGTCTATGTAAACAAGCTCCATAGGGTCTCTTTAACATACGGTTTTCTGTCCAAATATCCCTCAATTTCTCTCATTTTACATGATATAAAAGCCAGGTTGGGGGAATAATGAAAACCGTCCTCCATCGAGGACAGTATGCTGTATGTCCCCAGTGGACCCCTTTCTGGTTGTCACACTTATTCCAGCGCTTTCAGACAACCATTTCTCCTTCTCCAGTGACTTTTCCAGCTGCTGTCACTTTTCCAACAGCCTGTTTCTGCATTTCGGTGGAGCTTTCCGCTTGTCGCCCTTCTTCCAGCAACCTTTTTTCTGCATTCAAATTGACCTTTCTGCTTGCTGCCCCTCTTTCAGGTGATTTCCCCCCTTTTCAGGCAGCAGCTGTCGTTCTCCGCCAGAGCTCCGGCAGGTGAACCCACCACCAGCATCATCATCCACCAATCTACGCAATGGTGGTTACGGCATCTCGATTGGTCTTGCAACACTCCCTCACGCGCCCACTCTTTTGCGCACCAGACTTAGTCAAACAGTGCACTTCTCTAGCACATGGAGGCACGTGGCACACCGTCTTGGGCTGCACTTCTACTGCCAAAGTTGTCCCTCTGGTGCAAGCATAACCTCAGAGTTTTGCCTCAAACGAAGCATCCATGCGGACACACCATTGGAGCTCGGTTCTGTTTACCTTTATTTAAGTACTGTTTGGTTTGCGATTTTGGGCACTATACAGTCCATTTTTTACATGTTTTGGGTTGTTATGAAGAACTTTCCAGTCGCCAATCCAGCCGCCGTCTCTTTTCAGTGTGTTTTTTGGCCACTGCCTTTATCTCGCTGCTCATTTTCCGGCGAAGAACTTCCTGGTCGCCTATTCTATCATTGTCCTTTTCCGGCGTGTTTCTCTCTCTTCGCTGGCTATTTATGACTATTTCGTCTCTTCAGTTTGAATAATTTTGGGTCTCCACAGTTCGTTTGAAGCTTCCAAATCTTGGTTTAAAAAGATTGGAACTTGCTTTGGATTTACTTAAGCTGATGGGTATTCCAGCTCTATCTTCCTAGCAATACTACCTGATTTCACCAAGATCCCTGAGTTGTCTTCAAAATTTGAAGCTTCCAAATGATGGTTTTAACTTTTAAGAAAGTTGGAACTTGTTTTTCTTAGGCTGATGATATTCCAGCTTTCTCTTTCTAGCAATATTCCCCGACTTCACAAACATCCCTGAGTTGTCATTCAAACTAGTGTCTCTTTTAGTAGAGCTCAAATTTTATGTTTTTGTTGGGAATAAATTTTTTCTTGTAACAAGCTAAAGCTTTGTAACCTTTAGCTTGGGGGGAGTGTTTAGAATCAGGAATTTAATGTATAATGATGTGATAGGATATGATATCTGATTTAGAGGAAACTGAATATCCTCTAATTATGTGTAATCAATATTCAATACTACCTATCTATGAAAACAAGCTCCGTAGGGTCTCTTTGACATACGTGTTTTCTATCCAAAAATATCCCTCAGTTTCTCTCATTTTACAATAACAAACATAAATATGACATCTCATACAATTTAATCCAGTTAAGAATTTAAGGAAATTAATAGTCTTACGTATATTTAAAACATAATATAATATCTCCTTTAATGTGTTTTAATCTAGTAGTATTATTTGCAAGGTTGTCACCATATGATATTGTCCCATGATTAGGTTTGTGATATAAAATTTGATTAAAAAAAAAAAAAAAGAAGCCTTTGATGTGTCTAAAAGTATTTTTTCCCCATTAGTTTAATTGTCACATGAACTTATTGCTTCCATAACAAAAGATACCACAGAATTACAGGAAAACCTGAACAAGCCAGCGTGGACTTTCTGGAGAAATTGCCATTCCTAGTGCTAACAGCACAGATGGAACTACTGCAATGCCAAACATTGACCGCCACCTGACGAAATAAAATTACAAATGAAAGTAGAAAACTGAGCAACAAATATTTCTGGATCCACCAAGAAGAAAAATAAATTAAAAATAATGAAGAACAGTCATATTTGAATTTAACTTGAAACTATCACAATCAAATCAGCCAGGAACAATTATTTCTAAAAAAAGAAAAATGAGCTGAAGTATACAACTTTCCAGTTAATCTAGATGTATTGGCTGTAGAAACAATCTATGACTTCTATAATGTGGAAATATTAACTACCAACTTCAAATATTGACATAGAAGCCCCAATTTTTCTTTTTAAGGAGAAGCCCCAATGGAAAAACATGGATTTAATATAACTTTGTGTATATCAAATTTTCAGATTACTTGTTGAATGGTTCAATATATCCTTTTCCATAGTGTCAGCATTTCAAAATCTAAAGTATAAACGTGATAAGAGTGGGAGGTGGGGTCAAACATATTTTAAGGGGTTTAGATAGTAATAAGGCAGTTAGTATAACTAAGGCTGAGTTAGTTATAACTAACTAAGGAGGGAAATTATAAATAGCTGATAGGGCAGTGAGGGAAGGATCTCGGATGAGTGTCAGGAGGTTGTGATTCCCTCGAAAGATCACCTTGTAACTGCAGGAGCTAGACTCCAGTTTTCAATAAGATTCATTCTTCTTTTTCGCATTTGAACCAGTTCCTATTAACTGGTATCAGAGCTCCAATCTTGGGGCTTTGTGAGGTGAATGGGATCGAAGAAGATGGAAGCCAGAATCGAAGCATTGGAATGCACGATGGAGGAATCTCGCGAAACCAATCATTTGAACCGGGTCGCGATCGAAACCCGGTTGGGTTCGATGGAAGAAGTGTTGCAGAGGTTAGTCGCGACATTGGAGAAACCAGAAATGGAGGAACGGGTTCGCGCGAAGTAGATGAAGGGAAGGAACAAGGATGGAGGCGAGGGAGTGGCGCGTCAATGGAGGCACATGGAGCTGCCAGTGTTCGCGGGGGATGTTCCCGTAGGATGGGTGTCGCGAATTGAGAAGTATTTTCGGCTCCAAGATGTAAAGGAGGAAGAGAAATTGGACGCAATTCTTGTGCTATGGAAGGTGAGGCTTTATCATGGTTCCAATGGTGGGAATCGTGGAGTAGTTCCCAATCTTGGGAAGGCTTCAAGCTGGCTGTGGTTCAGAGGTTTCAAGGAGCTAGTGTGGCAAGTCCTTTTCAGTCTTTGTTGGCATTAAAGCAAGAGGATAGTGTGCAAGCCTATATTGGACAGTTTGAAAAACATGAAGGGGCAGGGAGAGGTTTGGATGAGAGTTTTCTGAAAGAAATTTTCTTGAAAGGATTGAAAGATGAAATAGGGACAGAAGTTAGGGTGCATGAACCTAAGTCTTTGCTGGTTACCATGATGAAGGCAAGACAAGTTGAGGAGAAAAACAGAATTCTGGGCAGCTTACCAAGACATGGGAAAGTGAGTCAATCTTTCCAAAGACCCAATTTCTTAGGTTCAAGAAGTGGTAACAAGTGGCAGCCTGGTGGTAGCAAGGTGGGGGAACCTGTAGGGGTGGTTAAATCTGGAGGAGAGGCTTGGAATAGAAAGAAACCTTTCCATAGGCTGTCTCCTATGGAGGTGAATGAAAAAATGAGGAAGGGGGAGTGTTTTACTTGTAATGAAAGATACCATCAAACTCATGTTTGTAAAAATAAGCAGTTGAGGATTATGATCATGGAGAATGATGGGCAAGAGAGTGATGATGGGGAACAAGAAGTGGTTGAAGAAGAGAGGGGAAGAACTGCACCAACTCTCATTGCATAGCATTGAAGGGTTCACAACCAAGAAATCTCTTAAGTTGTGGGGAGAAATAAGAGGGAAGAAGGTGGTGGTCTTAATTGACTGTGGGGCCACTCACAATTTCATATCTCTGAAATTGGTAAAAGAATTGGAGTTGGAAGTGACTCCTACACAGCCTTATTCTGTGGAGGTGGGTGATGGACATAAGGTGAGATGTAAGGGCATGTGTAAGGATCCAGCCATTGAATTACAGGGGTTACCAGTAGTTCAAAATTGTTATCTATTTGAATTAGGAGGGGCTGAGGTGGTGTTAGGGGTGGACTGGTTAGCTGGCTTGGGAGAAGTAAAGGCAAACTTTGACAAGCTGACTTTGACTGTGAAGGTTCAGGATAAGAATTTTGTGTTGAAAGCTGAGCCTGAGTTGATTAAGGCTGCTATCAGCCTAAAGCTGATCAAGGGAGGTATGGAAGAAGCTGATCAGAGATTTCTGGTGGATATTAAGATAGTGGAGCAGGAGAAAAAAGGGGCAGCAGTACCTGAAGCAGTAGAGCAGATTTTGAAGCTTTTTGAAGGGGTTTTTCAGGAACCCAAGGGACTTTCACCTCACAGGGAAAAGGACCATGCTATTAATCTGCAGCCGGGTAATAAAATTCCTAACATTAGGCCTTATAAATATCCACATTGTCAGAAAGATGAGATTGAGAGGTTGGTAAGAGAGATGTTAATAGCTGGAATTATTAGGGCCAGCACTAGTCCTTTTGCTAGCCCAGTAATTTTGGTTAAGAAAAAAGATGGTAGCGGGAGATTTTGTGTGGATTATAGGCTTTTAAACAAGATTACAGTACCTGATAGGTTTCCTATACCTGTAATTGAGGAGTTGTTAGATGAAATTGGAGGAGCAAAGTGGTTTTCCATGCTGGACTTAAGGGCTGGGTACCATCAGATTAGAATGAAGGATGAAGATGTCCATAAGACAGCTTTTAGAACTCATGAAGGTCATTATGAGTTTTTGGTCATGCCTTTTGGTTTGACTAATGCTCCTTCAACCTTCCAAGCATTGATGAATGAAGTTCTTAGACCATTTTTGAGGCAGTTTGTGCTTGCTTTCTTTGATGATATATTGCTGTACAGCAAGGTTATGAGAGAGCACCAAATGCATCTCAAGGCAGTTTTACAAGCACTGCAACAGCAGGAACTGCATGTGAACAAAAAGAAGTGTACCTTTGGTCAAAGGTCATTGGAATACTTGGGACATGTGATTTGAGGGAGGGGAGTAGAAGCAGACCCTAATAAGTTGGAAGCAATGAGCAAATGGCCCATACCTAGAGACATCAAAGGTCTGGGAGGATTTTTAGGGCTAACAGGTATTCCAGAAGGTTTGCAAAAGATTATGGGAAGTGGGCACAACCACTTAATGCTTTGTTGAAGAAAGATGTTTTTCAATAGACCACTGAAGCTGAGAAGTCATTTGAAAAGCTGAAGGAAGTGATGAGTGAACTGCCTGTGTGAATGGTGCCTGATTTTTTTAAACCATTTGTGCTAGAAACTGATGCTTCAGGCTCAGGTTTGGGTGTTGTGCTGTTGCAGGAGGTCAGACCTTTGGCTTTTTGGAGCAAGGCTTTGTCTCAAAAAGGGCAGATTAAATTTGTCTATGAAAGGGAATTGATGGCAGTGGTGTTGGCTGTGAAGAAGTGGAGACATTATTTGTTAGGAGGAAAGTTCATCATTAGAACTGACCAGCAAAGTTTAAAATTCCTTAATGAACCAAAACTGTTGAATGCAAAGCAATTTAAATGGGCTGCTAAGCTGATTGGGTACAACTTTGAAATACAATACAGACCTGGGAAAGAAAATGTGGTGGCTGATGCTTTATCAAGGCAATTTCATTTTTCTGCAGTTTCTTTGGTACAAGAGGAAGAGTGGGGTGATTGGGATGAGGAACTGAAGGCAGATCAACAGTTGTATGAAATTTATCAGGTTATTCTCACTAAAACAACTGAGAAATCTGGGTATGCCATTAAAGGAGGGAAACTTTATTACAAAGACAGATTGGTATTGCCACAGAATTCTGCTAGAATTCCTTTACTTTTGAAGGAATTACATGATTCACCTATAGGAGGGCATTCTGGATTTTTCAGAACTTATAAAAGGGTGGCTAATGTGGTTTTCTGGCATGGGATGAAAAAAACCATAAGGGAGTATGTGGCTGAGTGTGAAATTTGTCAAAGGAACAAAGCTAGTACCCTGTCTCCAGCTGGGTTGCTTCAGCCATTAAGGATCCCCCTTTTTTGACACGAAATGGATATATCTATACCATATATCTTGCACCTATTCCAACCAAGGTATGGACAGATATATCAATGGATTTTATTGGTGGGCTGCCAAAAGCACAAGGAAAAGATACTATCTTAGTAATAGTAGATAGATTAACCAAGTATGCCCATTTCTTGGCTTTGTGTCATCCTTATACAGCTAAGGAAGTGGCTGAGATATTCATTCAGGAGATAGTGAGACTGCATGGGTTCCCTAATTCTATTGTTTCTGATAGAGATAGGTTATTCATGAGCCTTTTTTGGAAGGAGTTATTCAAGAAGGCAGGCACTCAATTGAAAATGAGTTTTGCCTATCACCCACAAACAGATGGGCAGACAGAGGTGGTAAATATGTGCCAATACTAACTATAATATTTCTGCCAAGATGTTTCCTTTTCAAGCACTGTATGGACAGAAACCTCCCTTGTTGATAAGAGGGACTGATATTCCTTCTAAGTTGGAAGAAGTGAATCAGTTATGTAAGGACAAGGATGATTTGTTACAAGAGTTGAGAGATAATTTGCTGAAATCTCAAGATCAAATGAGGAAGCATGCTAATAAGTATAGAAGAGAGTTGAATTTCCAAGTAGGGGATTGGGTTTTCCTTAAAATACAGCCTTATAGAATGAAGTCTTTGGCAAGAAAACCCAATGAAAAATTGAGGCCTAGATTTTATGGGCCTTATAAAGTCATTCAGAAAATTGGTGAAGTGGCTTACAGATTGGAACTGTCCACAGACAGCAAGGTTCACCCAGTTTTTCATGTTTCTTTGCTTAAGAAATCAGTAAAGGTAACTTGTTCTCCTCAACCACTACGAGCAATGATGGATGAGCAGTGGGAACTTCAAATGAAACCAGAAAGGGTTTTGAAGCAGAGAATCAATCCAGCTGGACAACAAGAAGTGTTGATCAAGTGGCAAGGATTGCCCCATCATGAGAACAGTTGGGAGCTGCTGGAGGAATTAAAAGCTGTGTTTTCTGATTTGGACCTTGGGGACAAGGTCCAGCTTGAAAGGGATGGTATTGATAAGAGTGGGAGGTGGGGTCAAACATATTTTAAGGGGTTCAGATAGTAATAAAGCAGTTAGTATAACTAAGGCTGAGTTAGTTATAACTAAGTAAGGAGGGAAATTATAAATAGCTGAGAGGGCAGTGAGGGAAGGATCTCGGATGAGTGGTAGGAGGTTGTGATTCCCTCGAAAGATCACCTTGTAACTGCAGGAGCTAGACTCCAGTTTTCAATAAGATTCATTCTTCTTTTTCGCATCTGAATCAGTTCCTATTAGAACGCATCTGCATTTTTATTCCAAACCCAAAGCACACAACTAAATTCTCATATTCATTCATGTCAATGATGATGGGACATATTATATTTCTAAACTAAAGAAATCAAACTAACCGAAAAATAATTACCAATACTGATGTCCAATCAAAACCTTGACATCAGTTTCTATTAATAAAATACTTTGGATATAGATAGGGGCATAGGACCATCCATAAAATCTTTGCAAAATTCTCTTCTAGGAGCATGTGTTCTTCTGCCACTTCAAATAAAAAAGAAAAACAAAATGAAAAATATCTCCACTTTCTTGTAATATTTTACCATCTCTGGATGATATTAATCACTAGAAGGAATAAACAGCTCAAAAAGAGGTTAGGTTAAAATATTCACACCCCTATCCTCACCCCTCCCTGCCAAAACAAATAGTGGTAAGGTGAAACAACTCAATACCATATTGGGTTTCCTGCCAGAGGCAGCCCAGCCACTAGTGCCAGAAGAATCCCAATGCATATAAAAAGTTGATTAACAGATCCGAGTGCACCACGAATTTCAGTTGGTGAAATCTGCCCATTAAGAGGAGTTACCACACAGTTCACATAAATTATGTAGTCTATGATCTCAAAGATAAGAATAATATATAAAGCACCTCAGATATGTATAGTGGTACTATAGCAGATGTAAAACCAATTCCTATACCAGCAAGTAAGCGACCAACCATCATTGGCTGAACATTCTGGGCTGTAGCACTGCATATACATTTATAATGACAGATTTCAAAAATATAAAAAGATAAAATCTTATCCTGAAGACCAACTGACTGACCCAAGAAATGCTCCAATTGCTAGAGGGATTGAGGCTAATTGAAAAGTCCTAGTTCTTCCAAATCGGTCAGCCAATGATCCACCAGTAAATGAACCAACAGTAGCACCAGCAAGTAGTGTGCTGACAATCCAGCCTGTTCATGGATATTCACTCATGATAACCAAGAGAAAACAATTGATAGGGCATATGAAAGTGAAGGAAGATTCACACGGACTAATGTAATTACAAAATTCATTTAAACTTTCTCTATAAAGCTCAACTAATTTTCTGTTTATGTTAACAGTAACATTAACTTGGACAGACATGCATACTGAAAATTTGCCCTTTATGAGTGTATTAAACAAGAAACTGTATTTTCTTATATCTACAGTTTTCATTGCCTATAAAATCAATCAATTTTTTTAATAATTTACAAATAGACACACACACATATAAAGCATGTACCTTGTATAACAGTATTTTCAGTGATTCCAAGATCCTTAGCAAGGTATTCAAGGGCACCATTTACAACCCTAAACCAAACAGGGATTGTTAGAGTTCTTAAACATGAAGATATTGATAAAAAAAAAAAAAAAAAAGTAGTAGCAGTTATATATATGTCAAGCAGCCAAAAGAACATAAAGACATCCGCAAGTTACTCATATCATTTTTATAACTTAGATGGCAGGACAAAGAAAATGACATGCTGCATTATTGTCCATTGACCCACATATTAATATGAAGAGGCTATCCATACCCGAGATGATAGCCAAATAAAATGGCTCCGAGGCAAGCAACACCAACATATGGTAGAACATTTCCAGAAGATTTGCCCTGAGGAGTAGCTGGAACAACATCTTCAATTTTTCCATCTGCAACTCAATTTTACTTTATATTAGTATCTGTAAGAACATACAAGTATATGTAACAGATAGAAAGTTATCAAATTGCAATTCAAATCTGAGTTTCCAACTTAAATTCTGAATTGTCAATCAGAAATCGTATAGAATCCTAAGAGACAACGAAAAAAAAAAAAAAAACTTGAAATATATCATATAAATGACATATTGTATAGTGCTCAATGTAATAGGTCTAAACTAGAAATTG
>PYAF01004753.1:23566-101350 GCA_007407185.1 Glycine tomentella | reverse complement strand
AGAAAAATTATATAAAAATTTCCTTATACATACACAAACAAGTTGTTAACCCTGTGCATCACATGGATTAAAAACTAGTTTATAATAATAATAATAATAATAAATATTTTTCATAACAGTCAATTATAACTCATTATGATTTTTTATTCTTAAAAATTTAGACATTAAAGAATAATAAATATTCATTATGTATCATAAATATAAAGAATAATATTTATTATTATATAAATTTAATTAGTGTTGGAAATTATGTACTATTTAACATAATTTTATCTATAAAATACCTATGAGGCTTTTGCATCAATTTTTTCATTGTCATTTTTTAAAGAGTTATTTATATGCGGATAAAAAAAATAATCAAACACACTTAAGTAAACCTTCTACTATTATACTACTTCTCTAAATATCACATAGAATAAGGTCTCTTCACGTCTAAGAACATTATTTTGGATAACTTTTTCATAATATTATTGAGTATTGATAATTTCATAAAGAACATATTGTTGGATTGGGCCTTACTCCTCCAATGCTGACCCAGACCCATTGAGGGTTCTAAAACCCTAAACCTATTTCACCACTATATATATATATATATATATATATTAGTTAGGGGTGGAGGCTGGTGACTCTCTGTTTTTAGAGAATCTGAAAGCTGCTAAAAGAGTCTTTCGTTTGAGAGCCTCAAGTGACAATTTTGAGTTCACATTTTGAGCAAGCCTTGTGCTTTGCATATTTGAGTGATCACCATTGTTGGAGAGATTGAGTGAACCACCATAGTGATGTATTTGATTGTAACTCATTATTGTTATAGTGGAAGTTGATTCTGGATTAGTGTCCCGTGGGTTTTACTTCTTCACATTGAGGAAGGTTTTTCCCACGTTAAACAAATTGATTGTGTTCTATCTAATTTTCTTCCTTTTTGTTCCGCTTCTGCATTTGATTTGAGAGTCCGTTGTTACCCAACACATACAACTTATGTTAAAGTTATCTATGACAACCTCTTCATAATATTCTTGAGTATCAATACTCAAGGTTTTGATACACTTTTAAAGGAGTTTGAGGATGTCTTTCCACAAGACACACCCCATGGCTTGCCTCCTTTACGAGGAATTGAGCATCAAATTGATCTTGTTCCGGAAGCTTCACTTCCTAATAGGGCTGCCTATAGGAGTAATCTGGAAGAGACCAAGGAGATTCAAAAGTAGGTTGAAGTGTTGATGCAAAAAGGATGGATGAAGGAAAGCTTGAGCCCATGTACAATGTTGGTCATCCTAGTCCCCAAGAAAGATAGCACGTGGAGGATGTGCACGGATTGTAGACCCATTAACAACATCACCGTAAGGTATCGACATCCTAATTCTAGACTTAATGATAAGGTAACCAACTCTATCACTTGTTTTTTTCCTTTTGAGGTCATTTATGGTTTTAACCCATTATTCCTTGTTGATTTAATCTTCGTACCTAATGATTCTTCTATTTTGAGTAAGAATAGGCTTTCTAGAGCCATTTTTGTTAGGAATCTCCATGGAAGGGTGTGAACTCAAATTGAGAGGAAGATGAAGTAATATGCACGACATGCCTAAAGGGGAGAAAAACCATGGTATTTGATTTGGAAGATTGGGTTTCGGTAGATATAAGCAAGGATAGGTTTCCTTTCCAAAGGAAATCTAAACTCTAACATAGGGGTGATGGTCCTTTCAAGATCCTTGAGAAGATTAATGACAATACCTACAGGATTGACTTGCTAAGTGAGTATGAGGTGAGTTCTAATTTTAGTGTCACTGATCTTTCTTCTTATGATATAGGTGTTTTGAATGTAAATCCGATGACAGATTCTTTTCAAGAAGGAGGGATGATAGAGGACTATTCAAAGAACATGAAGTTCTAGAAGTACTCCATGAATTGAAGGGTCCAATGACAAGGTCCAAAATTAAGCTTTTACAAAAAGATGACTAAGAGAATCAAGACTGGACTATTTAATAAGGACAAGGATGAAGGAAGACACAAGGAGCTGAATTGGAGCACCTTGAAGATTGTAGGAGAGTTTGCTTAGCGCGAATGCCGCGCTTAGTAATTTCTTATTTGTGTAATGAGCCTCAATGTAGACTAAAATAAGCCCAAACTATGCATTTTTAGGTTTTATTAGGGGCTTAACTCTATAAGTACTCATATATTGCTATTTTTGGATAACTTTTGATTAATGAAATTAAGCATTTGCTTGAATTGAGAGCTTAGCCTCTTCTTGCTTCTTGGTTAAACCCAAATCGATTCTTAACTAGGAAGCTTTCCTTTGTGGCAAATCCTCCTCAACTTATCATTCCAATACGGATCATGGCGTTATTCATTACCATCTTCTTAATCTTCTCTATATTTTGTTTTAAGTTCTAAACAATTATCGCTTGAGTCTTGAAATTTGCATCCGAAAACAATCTTATCCAAGTGTTAATGCCTTGGCCGTCATCATGGATTGAGGGACCTGGTGAGTCCTTTCCTATTAGGGATAATTTCCCTGATGAACATTTGATGCATTTGCATTTATCACATGTTACACCTTGGTTTGCTGACATTGTGAATCTCATTGTTGCATCTGTTGTTCCACCTCATGCATCTAGGTCTCAAATAGATAAAATTAAGAGTGATGCTAAATATTATTTGTGGAAGTTTGGTAGTGCCAAGTGATTTGTAGGTGTGTACTAGATCATGAGATTCAGTCTATTCTTCAGTTTTGTTATGTCACACCTACCGGTGATCATTTTGGTCCTCAACAGACCGCTAGGATAGTATTGGACTACCATGTTTAGATATGCTCATCACTTTTCCACCTCTTGTGAATAGTGTTAGAGAGCAGGAGGAACCATTACATATAGGCATGAAATGCCTTATTTTGTGAGATTTTTTATGTATAGGGTATTGATTTTATGGGTCCATTTCTTGTTTCTCATGATTTTTCATATATTTTGCTTGATGTTGATTATGTTTCTAGATGATTTGAAGCTAAGGCCACCAATACTAATAATTCTAAAGTTGTTGTAGATTTTGAGATATAACATTTTTTGCAGGTTTGGTGTGCCTAGAGCCATTATTAATGATCATGAGAGCCATTTTTGTAACAGTTTATTGACATCCTTGCTCCACAAGTATGAGGTTGTGCATAGAATTGCTATAGCTTATCATCCCCAAACTAATAGGCAGACAAAGGTTTTTAATAGAGAGATCAAGCACGTGTTGCAGAAGGTAATGCAACCTAACATGAAGGATTGAAGCAAGTTACTTGAAGATGCTTTCACTACTACAAAGCATGGATTCTACGACACGAGAAACACGATTGTTATACGCTAAATGACGTTGTAGTATATGTGGTGGCAATTTTGCAATTAACGCGAACTAGACAACAACGGTCATAGGCCAAATGGCATTGAAAGTGAAAAGCGATGACGTTTAGTGGAAAAACCGTCTTTGAATTGCTAATTCAAATACGATTACCTTAAACCGTCTTTGAATAACAATGTCAAATTTTTAATGTGCCCTAGGTCTTGTGCCTCTCTCACTCTCTGATACACCACCCTCTCGTTTGCGCCCCTTTACTACAAAGCCTATTGACTCTGACACCATCAACGTGTCTTCAGTCCGACACCCAACCTGTCTCCTCCAACAGCCACCTCTTACGACTTGACCCACATTTCTGGCTTCGTGGCCTCAGTCTTTCTGCTGAAGTGGTTCTCCCGCGTCGTGGCCGCCGTCTCACCTCCATTGGGCGCCTCAGCTCCGCCTCCGGCTTCTCACTTCGACCTGATATGCCACCATCTTCAAATCGGAAGTTGAGGTATGATCCTTGTTCTAGGCCCCAATTTTCCTTTCATTTTTGAAGTTGTAAAACAACATATTGCTTTACTCTTTTATTGTTGTCACTGCAAATTAGTGTGTTTGGCAAAAACAAGCCGCAGAGAATGGGGTGTGTCGTCATTTCTTTTTTGGGGTGTCATTGTTGTCCTGGTTTGAACCATAGTGAAGTTGGGTTTTATAATGTTTTGAGAAAGGCACTAGAAAGAGTTGGATGTGTCATTTCTTTTTTATGGATGTGTTGACTGACAATTTGCATTAATAATGAGTGAAATTGAGTTGGTTGATTTATATACATGTCATGCCACTAGAAAGAGTTATGGCTGGACCATCTCTACAGACAAGCAATTCTGTAATTTTTGAGGTGAGGGATAAAAACAGGAAAGCTGGTTGTTCTCCACTTTAGCATTTCTTTGTCCTTGTTTGGTATTGATACAACTTTGATTTTTATTTGATTAGGATGTCAGCCATCTACTCTTTGATGTTAATGCAAACTTTTATTGATGTTAAATTGTTAATGCTTGTCCCCTCACTTCTGTACACTAATTAGTTAATTAATTCTTCCTGTATTTGCATTTGGCTATCCATATAACCTTATATGTTTGGTTGTCTTTAATAATTAGTTATCATAATGAATGGATATGCTAGAGCCTAGAGTTACAGTAAGATTTACTTTATTTTACCTGCTGAGCATCACATATCACATAGTTTAACATACTACTGCCTTTTCATTGGGGCATGATATATTGTTTTAGGAAGTTGTGGATTCCCAGTTTTCTTCCTTCTTGGTGAAATCAACTTTGTAGCCTAAAATCATATGGTTTGTTACATCAAGGAAAGATTAAGGAATTTTTTAACTTTTTTAATTTGTCTTTGATTAAATGTTCCATTGCAGCAATCTATTTTCTATTGAATCTAACTTTTTGATTTTCTTTTAGTTAGTTGTCCTAATATTGTTTTTCTTAATTGACAGGTTTTAACCATGGATAGATTTGAGCACCTTGGGTTTCTAATCCAGTTTGGTGATAAGGGATCTGAAGGAAATTCTTTAAGTCAATCTTCTCCTTTTTTTGCAAACTCAGACCCTGATATGCCTGTAGTTCCTGTTCCTGTCGCTCAAGTTCATCATTGGGTTCTACACAATATAGTTGTTGCTTTGGAATATATTTCTGAACGAACTTCTTCTAAGGAGAATGGCCCAGCTAGTGCCTCTGATCAGGATGTTGCTATGACTGATGCATGCACTACCTCAGTTAACAAGGTTTCAACAAGTACTAGAAGTGCAAGTTTCATTGAAGGGACCTCCAAATCGTCATATGTGAAGCATGCATCTGACATTAAAGGTTCCTCTGTTAAGGTTTGTTTCTTACACATCTTTCCTGGAAATAACAGAATTCTTTCATTCTTTCCCCCATCTATCTTTTCCCTCCTCCTCTCTCTACTCTACTTTGAACCAGAGGCTACTCTAGTACCTAATATAGTATCAGTCAGTGTTGGCCATCATTGCTTCCTTGCATAAATCTACTTGTTAATATGCAATTATGCATGAAAGATTTGTACCTTGTATTCTTGTTTTTGCATTGTTATAACATTAGAAATACTGACATGCTGTATATAACGTGTTGTATTATTAGTTACAATTGAATTTTGACAAATGAATTTTCTGACATCCTATCAAACTTATTTAAGCAAGACAGATTTTAGGTCAAACATGCCTACACTCGAAAGCTTTAAAGTGAGGAATATTTTATTATTAATTATCTGTTTCTCCTGGATATATTATTCAAGTAAGGACTTTAGACCTTGAATTAAGGTGTAATGCATATATAACCAATGTCTTCATCTTGGTATTGGTTATGTGTTAAGCATATTCGAAAAGATGATATAAAATAAAGTCAACCGATCAGTTTGTATTACTATTGGTTTAGTTTGGTTTTTCATGATGAGTTAGTTTTTGAGCATCCCTACTTATGGCTTAGGCTTTTTGAATAATTAGTTCCTTTGAAAAATATGTCAGGCTAGCCAATGTTTAAATTTTGGCAAATGCTAACTAGCGTCCTTAGGGAATTGGTTAAGGAACTAAAAGGAGAAAGATTTTTGTTGGGATGCCCAAATTCATTGTCCATGAATTTTTTTATGCTCTCTTATGATCTCCACAATAAATACTCTTTCCTTTTAGTTTCTTAACCAATGCCCTAAGGGCACTGGTTAGCAAGACCCTTAAATTTTAAAGTTGTTTGAGTTCTTAAGCACCAAATTTTTTTTCTTCTCTCAATCACCATTTTATGCATCTTACTTCACGTGTTTGGAAATTGAGAGGTCACTTGAGATTACTGTTGATATATTATGCTAATAAAAGTTTTGTTTGATCATTACAGGTTCTAAATTCCCATGGGTCTGCCATATACATCTTAGCACCTTTGAGATATGCAACTGTTTATGGATGTTCAGATGCAACAATAGCATGTAATATGTTGTGGCTGAAATTTGACAATCTGCTATACAAAGGCTATGACATGGCCTTTTGGTATGGCAGGCCATGGTGCCCACAAATGCTCATGGCGCCCAATGCACTGATGGCACAAATGACAGAAAACTCACTTAGACAGACACATAGAAGCGGGTTCAACTGACCCAACACAGTTTCATGGTATAACAAACCCATGACCAAAAATAATGTGAAACACTAAAGCACTTCAGCCATCCAACAGTGTGTTTTGTCACTCCCATTTTCTGTCTTTCCTCTTCAATCTATAGAAGCAGTGGCCAGTAGCAACCCATTTTCCAGTGACTTATCTCCGTCTCTCTGTTCTTGGGTTTCTCTTCTATTTCTGGCTATTATCTTCGTGACCTATCTTATTATTGTGTTTTAATTGATTCTGGCCCTCCATTTTTAATTGTTACGGTTCTTTTCTCTCTAGCTCTAGTGCCACCCCTTCCTGCCCCATGTAGTCTAGTTTTCTTATTATCATTTATTTTCTACCATTTGTTGTTACTTGTGATATTTTCTTTAAAGTTTATGAACTATGCTATATTTAGTTTATATAACTCTGCAATTTTTTTGGTTATTTTGTGTGTTATAGTCACCACACCTCTGCCATAGGCCACAATGTCCTTTGCTGTATTTTTATGGTAGAATTTTGGCTTGTGGGCATGAACTGCTATCCACCATTAATAACTCTGCTGGAATGTTGGAAACAATATGTCATTTTTATGGTAATGTGACATACAAGGAAGATGATACTGGTATGTTAGCTAAGCTGTGGGCTTCAAGTGAATGGAATTTCCTTAGGATTAAAGTTCTTGTAGGTATGGGGAATGGAACTAACTCTTTCTATTAGATAGTCTTACTATTAGATATGAATTCCTGAGGAATTCTCAATACTAGAACAAAATTGTTTTCTATTAGATAGTCTTGCTTTCAAATTCCACTATTCAAAAGGGATATATATATTTTTTAATTTGTGAACAACTCTTCCAGGTATATGAGATGTGCGAGAGATGATGATTATTGCTTTATCCCCACAGTTATGCCTGTAACAGTAATGGTATTGGTTTATTTATTTATTTATAATGATTCATCCTTCTGGACTCGCTATTTTGCATTTTACTCCTTTCAAAGATATGAAATTATCTACTCATCATATTATAACTGTTGCTTATCTTGTGTGTATGTGTGCTGTTTACTCTAGGTAAGAGTTGGTACTATGAGGCATTTTACTGTTCTTCTGCCTACCATTAGTATTATAATAGCTTAATTAACAGGAATTTTTTCATACTTTTTTTCTGACAGGATGTGAGAGTACGTAGAACACTGCGAACGAGTTCATGTAATCGTAGCCACAAAGCGTACTTGTATTGCTAATTGTCATGAATGTGTTTTCTTTTTGGGAGTGAACCAGCAACCTCTTATTCTTGGTGATAACCATAAACTGCAGGTGAGCTTCATCCTGTTGCATGAGTTATGAAGTTGGTACTTTGCCCTTCCAGGTTGGCTCTTACATGAGAATGTAACTATGTAATTTTGGAACCATGCTAAGGCCTCATTAAACGCTTCTACAGAAAATTCAAAAAGATTGATTTTCCATATATCCTATACACTTGGACATTTTAGTAGACACCTCTTTCTGGATAGAGACTTTAAGGACACCAATATTATGGAAAATATTCAATTTTTACATTTAGAAAAGTCAGCTCAAATATTAAAATATAATGTATCTCAATATTTTTTTGAAAGGTGTACTTTTAGCATGTTTATGAATTGTACTTTATTGGCCAATGAGTGTTTTTCTTGGTTAATGTTATGGTAGTCAAATTCTTATTACTATGTGTACTTTTTCCGTTACTTAAATCATCTTTCGTAGAGAAGAGCAAAACCTTAATAAATAGTATTATGGAAAAAAGGTCTTGTTTAATTGAAATCAGTTTCATGACTTTCCAGGTTCCAAGTGATCAAAAATTGCCATTTCTTTATCTATTAGATAGAGTTGTTAAGAACATCCTTCCAGACTACCTGTGGTCTAATATTTATTATCTTTAACCATTTACCTTCATGCCTTTATTTTGATATGCTTATTATTGTATATAATGAATCATTTAGATTGTGAAGTTATGAAATTTTATACTAAATTATTATGATTTTTTATACAAGTTATTTACATGAATCAAGAGAATGTAGGAATTATTGTATTTCCCTTAAAAATAAACAATCTATTTATAACGAAATGGAACCATTTTTTCCCTTTGCATTTTTCCTGTGATATATGTTTTCTAATTCTGCAAGGCTTAGAGATAGGTTGATCCTTGTGTTCATTCAAGTATGAAACATCTTTTTGGAAGTTGGAAAGGAGTCTTTCCTCCTCATTCCCTTCAGATGATTGAGAAGGAACTTGGCTTTGCACATGTAGTCAATGGTTCGGCTTCAGTGTCTGCTACAGTTAGGAGTGATTTGCAGTCACAACGCCCACCTCATAGTATGTGAAGTAGCTTTTCTTTTCCTCTTTATACTATTCACTCTAATGAGGATTAACATGCTTGTATGTGAAGGAGCTGTTTTTAACTCAAATGAGGGTTCAGTTGTCATCTTTTAATGTAGTGGTGTATATTGCAGAATAATCAGCACACACAGATAGATGCATTTAATGATTCTGTTACTGAAAAGGTCAGTTCTGTAAGCTTCTAATAGATTTTTTAGGTTCTGCAATGGTTATATCCTTTTAGATTTTGTGAGCACACTTGGTTAGGTCTTGATGTTTAGAGGATTTTTCACTAAATGTTATAATCTCTGCTAGTTTTACTTGAATCATATGATTTATCCTTTTACCCATATAGGTAATTGTTTATGATGGTTCTTGTGTTTTTTGGTGAATTACTTGCAAACGAATGCCCATGTTTTCAAGGTTATGGCTTTGCCCTGTTATATTATAGGATTTTGTGTTCATGAGAATGATGACTTTTATTTGATGCATCACTCTTTATATTTCAACGGGATCTGTATTGTGATATGCGAAGAGATTGGCCTATTTTGTTCCATTTTCACATGCATATAGGTAAATTCTTTCTCTTTGGAGATCCCATATGAGATCTGTACTTGGATGCCATTTTTGGTTTCAATATATTTGTCAAGTAACCAGCTTTCTGGGGTTATTCCACCCACAATTGATAACTATTCATATCTGAATGAGTTGGTGTTGTTGAATAACCAGGTTTATCAAGTTCTGGCGGAATCAAGGATTGCATTGATAAAGCCATGTCCGCAAGCAGTTTTAGTTTTAGTTGTTTTTTCCTCTCGTCTAATTTAATATGTTTGATGCATCTTTGCAGGCTTTCCTATAATGCTAAGTGTCTTGAAGGAAGAACGTGATGATGTTGAGATGGTGACAAAACTTTCTTCCTTTTGCAGAAATTCTAGTCGCAGCTCCTGAGCATCTTCTAGCAACGTTTGCCAAGTTATGTAATTTTAACTTTTGACATGAACCATTGCTTTGGACAGATGTTAGTTCATGTTTTTGTATTGTATGGACCAAAGTTACCTTTGTTAGAGTCAAGAAGCTGAAGCAAAGGATTTCAAGTTGAAGAAGCAAAAGGTTTTGATGTTTTACATGCCCAATCTTAATTGATGGCATTTATAATTTGTTTCTGAGCTTGGTCAATCAAGATAAAGCTTTATAATCCTCTATAGTCATGCATTTATACATTCATACAATGAGAATTAATCATATAAAGTTAATCAATCAAGTAATGATTCATAAATGCTATTAGAAATTGTGTAAAACAATTTCTCACTGCTTTAATCGATTGCTTTGGTAAAATAACCGATTACAGGCTTGTGTTGGTTTCTGGTAAAAGCCTTATGAACATTTTAATCGATTACCACTTAATCGTAATCGATTAAATAAGCTCTTCACAGTTTTTGGAATTTCCTGTGATAATCGATTATTTGGGTATTTAATCGATTACCAGAGCTTTTGCATAATGTTTCACAATATGTTCGTCTAGTTTAATTGATTACCAGATATTTGTAATCGATTAAATGTGCATTGTCAAGTTTTAGGCATGGTCTGTGTTAATCGATTATTTGGTTACTTAATCGATTACTAAGTGCTTTTGAAAAACTTGGTTCATCTGGAGTAATCGATTACAAGTCGATTTAATCGATTAAATTGTTCGTGACAAATTTCCAGAATCCTGATGAACACTTTAATTGATTATCTGGTTAAATTAATCGATTACAATAGTTAAAATAATCTATTACATTGACGAAATAATCGATTACAGTTAGTTAAAACAGTTTTTTATAAATAGAAAAGCCGAGTCTCATTAAAAGAGTGAATACCAAAAAGCGTACAAATTAGTAAAAATCTTTTCCTACAATTCTCTTGAGTACCCAAGTCAGAATCAAGGTTGATAATCAAAGTTGTTGAGTATCAATGAGATCTACATGAGTTCTAAGTGTTGTGACTCATAGATCAATGTTTTCTCAAGCTTGCTCTTAAAAGAAGATTTCAAGAAAGTCTAGTTATCATCTTCTACACATAATCTCAGGTTGAATCATTCATTTCATTGTTGTTTCTGAGGATTATAAGGTGATATCTTTCTTGTACCTTAAGCTTGAAGTTCTAGAATATTTCTATTATGAAATTGTTTGATATTTTCATATAACATTTGTAATCTTTAAAGCTTTTCTATAAAAGGTTTCTAGAGGGAAGAACAGAGAGGGGATCTCTGGTTCTTGGTCTTTTGAAAAGTCTATAGAATATAGATTTTGAATTTTACCTAGGCAGAGTAAGAGAGATCATTTGTAAAGCTTGTAAAGATATTTGTTATAGTGGAACTCTAACCAAGATTTTGGTTGGAAGAAAACTAGATGTAGCCTTTGGGGTTGAGAGGTGAACCAGTATAAACCTTCTGTGCTTTTATATTTCAGTTTGTCTTGCATTTAATTCTTGAAGTATAAAAATTACTTGTCATACAAACTTGGTCATTGCACAGGAGTAAATTGATTGGAGAAGTGAACTGTTTTTCTAACTGGTTTTTAAATTGATGCGATCCTTCTAAAAGACTTCCGTTGTTACAATTTTTTTTAAAAGGATTTTTTAAAAACGGTAAAACCAATTCACCCCCCTCTTGGTTATTTGCATAAGTATTCATTAGTTTTTTCAATTGGTATCAGAGCTGGTTCTTGTAATTTGCTCTAGATCATTTCAAAATCCTTGAAAATGAATGCTAATCAAATAACATTCAAGGAGGGAGCCTCATTGAATAGACCTCATTTATTTGAGGGTGAACATTTAAATTTCTGGAAAAACAGAATGCAAATCTTCATCCAATCTAATGATCTGGGTGCTTGGAATTGTATTGAGAAAGGACCTTTCATTCCTACCAAGGTTGTTGATGGTAAATCAATACCAAAAGAATGGGATGAGATGTCTGAAATAGAAAAGAAAACAACCCAATATGATTTCAAGGCAAAGAACATGATAACTTCTGGATTATCCTCTGATGAATTTTTCAGGACTGTTAGGTGTAAGAGTGCCAAAGAAATGTGAGAACTACTTGAAGTTACGCATGAAGGAACAGATGATGTGAGAAAATCGAGAAAATATACTCTCATCCATGAGTATGAAATGTTCAAAATGAAAGATGAAGAAAACATTTCACAACTTCAAACTAGGTTCACCCACATTGTGAATCACTTGCTTGGATTGGGGAAGGTGTTTGATGTAGAAGAGCTGAACATCAAAATACTCAAAAGTCTAACAAGAGATTGGCAGCCAAAAGTCTCAACCATCAAAGAATTAAAGGATCTATCAAAGATGTCCATGGCATCCATGTTTGATAAGCTTCTAGAATATGGGCTTGACTTATCTCAATTGACTAATAGTGAAGATGCAGAGAAAAGACTTAAGAGTATTGCATTAAAGGCTGCAACTTCAAAGATTGAAAGAGAAGAAAATTCAAGTGAAGATGAAAATGATGAGAATATGAATCTCATTGTGAGAAAGTTTACCAAGTTCATGAGGAAAAACAAAAATAGAAGGGTATCACAACAAAAGAAGAGAAATGACAGCACAAATAAGAACAATAACTCATCCTCCATCACTTGCTTTGAATGTGGAAAGCAAGGACACATAAAGTCTGAGTGCCCCTCACTAGCAAAGAAGTCACAAATTGATATAAAATCAAAAAGAGATGGAAAGCCTAGAAAAGCCTACATTGCATGGGAGGACAATGAATCTACAAGTTCAGAATCCTCTTCAGAAAAAGAAGTAGAAGCTCATCTATGCCTCACATCTACCATTTGTGAAGAAGAAGAGTCATCAAGTACAAAATCCGAGGTAAACTCTGAATTCAATACAGTAGTTGATGTTTTTCATGAGATGCATGATGAAGCTAAAAGATTAGCTATAGCTAACAACAAACTTAAGGGTGACTTAAGATGACATGTTTCCAAACTTGCTGAATTGCAAGAAAAAATTTGTAAATTGAATGAGGATCATGACAAACTTCTTTCAAGTTACAAGAAAAATGGATGTACATGCTCCTTAGCCACCACTAAGGTTGATAAATACAATAAACTGCAGAAAGAATTTGATGAGTATAAGATAACCAAAGCTAGAGAAAATATGGATTTTCAAAGTGAAATTAGTTATTTGGTTGATTTGATAAAGAAGTATTACAAGGGCAAATGTAGCTTAGATGAAATGCTAAGTGTTCAAAAGTATGTTGGTGATACTTATGGATTGGGATACAAATATGGTGCTAGAATTCAAAATAAGCTTGTGTTTGTACCTCCAAAACATAAGTACAATAGAAAGCATAATCAACCAAATGCTTATCATAGATTTTCTCATGCTAATTCATCAAAATCTCCTACTTGCAATTATTGTATGTTAAAAGGTCATACATCTTTTAAGTGCTTTGCTAGAATATTTTATGTTCCTAATGGTGAATGTATATGGATTAAGAAAAGGAAGAAAACAACTAACCCCTTTGGACCCAACTCAAATTGGGGACCTTTCTTCTCTACTTAATTTGACTTGTGCAGATGTGTCTTAGAGCAAAATCATCAATATGGTATCTAGATAGTGGATGCTCTAGACACATGACCGGTAACATATCTATGCTCACGGATGTAGTACTTAAAGAAGAAGGATATGTTACATATGGAGACAACAATAAAGGCAAAATAATTGGGCAAGGCAACATTGGAGACAACTTATCCATCAAAATCAAGGATGTCCTCTATGTTGAAGGGTTAAAGCACAATCTACTAAGCATTAGTCAATTATGTGACAAGGGTTTCAAAATCACCTTCAACAATGAGACTTACTTGATACATGAAGGCAAAACTGGAAAAGTTGCACTTTGGCAAAAGGAAGGGTAACATCTATGTTCTATCAATTGACCATGCATTCATACATAAAATGAATTGTTTAATAAGTAAAGCTAATGAAACATGGTTATGGCATAGAAGAACATCACATATTAACATGCATCATCTCAACAAGTTAATAAGAAAAGACTTAGTAATTGGTCTACCTAAGCTTAAGTTTGAGAAAGATAAGATTTGTGAAGCATGTCAAAGTGGAAAGCAAACTAAAAACTTTTTTTAAAGTAAGAACATGGTTTCCACTTCTAGACTTCTTGAATTGTTTCACATGGACTTATTTGGTCCCTCAAGAACTATGAGCATAGGAGGAAATTACTATGGCTTTGTCATTGTTGATGATTATTCTAGATACACTTGGACACTGTTCATTAGATATAAAATCCAAGCATTCACAGCTTTTAGGAAATTAGCCAAGTTAATTCAAAATGAAAAGGGCTGTAATATTGTTTCAATTAGAAGTGACCATGGTGGTGAATTCCAAAATGAACACTTTGAAAAGTTCTGTGAAGATTTTGGAATCAATCACAATTTTTCAGCTCCAAGAACACCTCAACAAAATGGTGTTGTGGAGAGGAAAAATAAATCACTTGAAGAAGGTGCAAGAACTCTTCTAAATGAAACAAAATTACCTAAACATTTTTGGGCTGATGCAGTGAGCACTGTTTGCTACACCTTGAATAGAATTCTCATAAGACCTTGTTTGAAGAAAACCCCTTATGAAATCTATAAAGGAAGAAAACCAAACATTTCTCACTTAAGAGTGTTCGGCTATAAATGTTTTGTTTTAAACAATAGAAAAGACAACTTGGCAAGTTTGATTCAAAAGCTGATGAAGCTATCTTTCATGGATATTCCTTGCAAAGTAAGGCCTATAAAGTCTTTAACAAAAGAACCTTGTATGTTGAAGAATCTATACATATTGTATGTGATAAATCTAACCCTTCTGTAGAAGAAGTTTTAAGTGACAATGATGCAGAAAATAAAGAAAAACAGCAGCATATTGAAGAAAGCAAACAACAAGAAGATGAAGTACGACTAGAATCCAGTTAAGAAGCAACAACACCTAAGCATAAAGATTGGAGAACCACAAGAGATTTATCATTAGATAACATAATTGGTGAAGTATCTAAGGGAGTATCTACTAGATCTTGTCTAAGAAATCTATGTTGTACTATGGATTTTGTATCTCAAATTGAACCTAATAAAATTGAACAAGCCTTACTTGATGAACATTGGTTAATTGCTATGCATGATGAGTTAAACCAATTTAAAAGGAATAATATTTGGGAACTTGTTCCAAGACCTTCAACTCATACACCTATTGGCACTAAATGGGTTTTTAGAAACAAGCTGGATGAAATGGCATCATAATAAGAAACAAAGCTAGATTGGTTGCAAAAGGTTACAACCAAGAGGAAGACATTGATTATGATGAGATTATGCTCCAGTTGCTAGATTAGAGGCCATAAGGTTATTACTTGCATATGCATGTATCTTAAACTTCAAATTGTTTCAAATGGATGTGAAAAACGCATTCCTTAATGGTTATATTGATGAAGAGGTTTATGTTGATCAGCCACCTGGCTTTATAGATCATCAATATCCTAATCATGTATATAGATTAAGGAAAACTTTATATGGTTTGAAACAAGCACCAAGATCTTGGTATGAGAGGTTAAGCAAATTATTGCTTGATCAATCATTCACAAGAGGTGAAGTAGATAAAACCTTGTTCATCAAGAGAAGAAAAAAAGGTATACTCTTAGTACAAATTTATGTAGATGACATTATCTTTGGTTCCACTAATCACTCTTTATGTAAAGAATTTTCAGCTTGTATGCAGAACGAGTTTGAAATGTCAATGATGGGAGAACTCACATTCTTCCTAGGATTGCAAGTCAAGCAAATGAAGAATGGGACATTCCTTTGTCAATCAAAATACTGCATGGAAATGTTGAAGAAGTTTGACTTGGAGAATTGCAAAGCTGCAAAAACACCAATGGCAACTTCTACTTATCTTGACTCAGATGAAAAAGGAAAAAGAGTTGATGAGTCAAGATATAGAGGAATGATAGGATCATTGCTTTATCTTACAATAAGTAGACCGGATATTATGCTAAGTGTTTGCTTGATATCAAGCTAATCCTAAAGAATCTCATCTAACAACAGTAAAGAGGATCTTAAAGTATCTAAAGTCTACACCAAAAGTGGGACTTTGGTATCCAAAAGGTACATCTATTAGCTTAATTGGTTTTTCTGACTCTGATTTTGCAGGATGCAAGTTGGATAGAAAGAGCACAAGTGGTACTTGTCATTTGTTGGAAAGCTCTTTAATCTCTAGGCATTGCAAAAAGTAATCGTGTGTAGCTTTATCAACAACAGAAGCTAAGTATATACTAGCTGGAAGCTGCTGTGCTCAAAGCTTATGGTTGAAGCAACAACTCCAAGACTTTGGTGTGGAACTTCAACACATTCCGCTTTTATGTGATAATACAAGTGCAATAAACATTTCCAAGAATCCAATCATGCATTCCAGAACAAAACACATAGAAATCAGACACCATTTCATCAGAGGCCATGTACAAAAAGGTAACATTAAGATTGAATTTGTTGAAAGTAACAAACAATTGGCTGATATATTTACAAAACCGTTGGATAGAGATAGGTTTTTTATGTAACACCCCCGTAGGCCTCCGGTGCGTTATCATTAATAATATCAGTTTAACGTTTCATTGACGTAACATTATTCAGCGGAAGCAAAAAATCATTTTCTTGATTCATTATGTATGGAAATCAAAATATCAGACAACATACAGATAAAGCACATAATATAAGCCCCTGCTGATCCAGTTTCTCATAAATGAACGTAGACAGATAAAGAAATGTATACAAGATAATCAGGAGGAAAGTCATCTTTTTACATATCATTATAGTTCTGTACATTCATATACATCATAGTTTTCACCACATCATGGTGATACAAAAGAATAGTTGCCCTCATTGAGGGTATACAGAACTATAAAACCCATAACAGGGTACAAAACATAATCAAAATACAAAAATGAGCCTTCAAGCTCCTTCTACTTCTCAGTCAAGCAGAAATGTCTCTATTCGGGCCTCCTGCCTTGAGACTGCTCTCTTCTGTCTGAAGAGTCACCTGAAATCACAAATCCCCACACGGGGTGAGATACACATCTCAGTAAGCTCAGGGTCCTTGGGAAATCATTCCCACCCTGGCCCACAATTCACAACACAACAATAGATAAGCATACATATCAAGTCAATTTCACACCCATGGCAGAGTTCCACTCAATGCCCATAAGTCTAGTAGAGTTCCACTCAATGCTTTTCAACATATGGCAGAGTTACACTCAATGCCCTCAATATATGGCAGAGTTACACTCGATGCCCTCAGCATATGACAGAGTTACACTCAATACCCTCACAGATCATAGCATAGCCAAGTACAAATAATATAATGTCATATTGGTATGCAACAACCAATGCATGCATTATGAATATGACCATCACTCCCCAGGAGTGTGGTGTGCAACCAAATGGGAATAAATCCCCAGGGACTCAGAACTTACCTGGCAAGGTATTAGTCTGCAGTTCCTTCCCTGGTTTGTGGCTCCCGCCACCAACAATCACAGTATCACGCCCTATTCAAGGGACATGCTAATATCAGAACCAAACCACAGATATTCAAGTACAGAACATATCATATACAGAATTCTCCTATCCTAGGGTTTTATTCAATCTCAGTCTACATTAGGCTTCTCACAGACCACACAAGGTCTTCCAAGGCTGAATACCAGGCATCAGAGTCGTCCCTGACTCAATGTACAACCTATGCACAGGCTCATATCAGCCTCATCATCTAAAATCACTGGAACGGTCTGAGTTTCACTCAAAGCACCGTTCAAATAGCCCCTTAGGCACAACACAGTCATTATCTAGGCTCTAGCATGTCAATTAACCATCACAAGTGACTATCACACAACCACACATACATTCACAGAGCTAAAATCCAACATTCACCAATTCAAAAACTGAAAGCTAATCCTTCATCACTAGACAATTCTAAACAGGTTTCTCTACAGAACCCTGGGCCAATTCTAGCCCCAGATCAATATAAACCATAAACTCCAGAGAACCTCAACTATCAAAATCAACCGTAGAAACTTGAGTTTCTTACCTCAGTGGCAACCCAGAAGACTGAAGGACAGCTTCCCCAAGCTCTGGTATCCTTTCCAAGCCATGGTTCTTCACTAAACTCAAGTCTCAGAGGTTTCTCCGAGGTAATGGGTTTTGCTCAATTCAAAGAAAAGGATGAAAGATTTTAGCTTTCAATCGGTTAGGTCACAGGAAGGTGTTTAAGCTGGCATATGAGGTCCTAGGAAGCTTGGGTTCACCTTTTATGGAGGCTGGGCGTGGGGAAGAAGAAGAAGTGGCTGTTCTTCTTCAAAAATCGCGTTTTACCTTTTATACTCAGCCTGCCCGAGCTCTGGCGCTACCCGCGCCAATATGGCGGTTTATGTGGCGCCACTAGCGCCACTCCCACGCCTCCAGCGTCAACTTCCAGAACCTGTGGCGCCATCCGCGCCACCCCTGGCGCTAACCGCGTGGAATTCCAGTGAAACTTGGTTTTCCAGGCCACTTCCCGCGCCATCAGCGCCACCTGTGGCGCGACCCGCGTGAATTGGAAAACATATGGCGCCCCTCGCGCCAGATTCACGCCCTTGGCGTGGACTTCCAGTGGGTCTGGCGCCATCAGCGCCAGCCCTGGCGCTACTCGCGCCATAACCCTTGCAGGGTTTTCTGCTGTAGGATCCCTGGCGCCACCAGCGCGGGATCTGGCACCAACCGCGCCATGATGAGGGTCATCACATTTTACTTTAAGAAACATGCTTGGTATATTAGATGAGTCTAGTATATGTTGATTGACATGTCTATGCTTATTACCTTGTGTTTGAATGACTCAATCAAAGCATGAAAGACATAAACTTCATTGCTAGCTGAAAACTTGCTTGTGGCTGATAAATGTGATTGTCCTACTGATATAATCGATTACCATAAAAGCATGATCGATTATTTTCTCATCTGAGGCTTCTATAACTGAATTGAGGTTGTTTGTAATCGATTAAGTTGACGAAATAATCGATTATTCCATAACTCGAGTTTCAGAAAAAATCAAGTTCACTCTGGAATAATCGATTACATCAACATTACATGTATCTCAGATGTTTTTTCAAATGTTAACATGTCTGGAATAATCGATTACTTCATCGAATTAATCGATTATTTGCATTATACATGTCTGAGAAAACTGCTTTACTCTGCTTTAATTGATTATCACAAATCATAATCGATTACACTTCGTCTTCAACAAACCATCTGTGCTGAAATAATCGATTAACCCTGTATTTTAATCGATTATAGTTTTCTTTTTTGAATTGAATTTTTTGAATGAAATAATCGATTACATATCGATATAATCGATTATTTGAGTGGTTACTGCAAAAAAATCTGATAGTTTTGAAACTGTCCATCTGCATTAAACCACGTTTTAATAAAATCTAAGCCTTAATGTTAGTGGTTAATGGTTACAACAGTCATATTTTCGAATTAAGAACTGCCCATTATTTCCAAATCATCTATAAATAGAGACCCTTTGTGATTTGAGAATTCATACCATTCAAGCTTTGCTTGTTCTACTTCTCTATCTCTATATTTCTACTCACACACCAGTAAGCTTCATAAATTCTAAAACTGAACTTATCTTCTCTCCCTAAATTCCAATTTCTTTCTGAAAATGTCATCCTCCAAAAGAGCCAAAACCTCAAAGAGGAAAGCCAAACACTATGAAGCTCAACCCTCAAATCCTGTGATCAGTAGACTTGATCACTGGTTTACTAAAGAATCTGACAAAATGAACTATTTACAGTTCAATGCAACAAAGCTTCTTTGTCCACCAAAGTACTTGAGCCTTAGATGGTTCACTGAACATGGATTTAACTTCCCTCATTTATTAGAACAGCAAGGTCTCACCAAGTTTGTGGAGATACAAGGGACTTATTACCCAGACTTGGTAAAAGTCTTCTACACCTGTGCCATGATCTTCATGCATGGAACTATTCTCACACAAGTGAATGGTGTTACCATGGAGATAACTCCAGAGATATGGCATGAGGTAGCTGGAATCTCCTTTGATGGAGAGAGGCATTTTGATGAAGAAGCTGAAGGATACAATAAGATGGAAACATACAGAGGTATGCTTATTGATCCTCACATGAACCTAAGACTGAGATTAGGCACTGGACCTATGACTTATGAAGATAGACTCCTACATTATATCATAACCTATGTGCTCACTCCAAGGTCTACCAATCATGCACAAGCTACTGATGATGATCTTCAAGTTGTCTATGGACTGAAACATGGAATCAAGCTTAATTGGATTCTCATTTTTCAAGAGATCATGCAAAAATCAAAGAGATTGGTAAACTATCCTTTTCCTTATGTTGTTTTGGTTTCAAGATTCATTGACTACTTTCAAGTGGATGTGTCAAATGAGGTTATGGATCATGCCAACTCAAGCAACAACCAGATTAAGGAAAAACATCTCACCAAGATTGTGATGGTGAAGACACCCTATGGCTGGCAAATGGTTGGTCAACCTATCCCCTTGGATGAAGAGTTAGGTGAAGAAGGTGAAGATGAAGCAAACCCTGTAGGAGAAGCTGGAGGAGATTAAGAAGAAGAAGAAGCACCATCTCAACCTCACTATTCTGAATTTGAGAGCTTGATGATTCAGAAAATGAATGCTTTGTTTTCTCTTCATCATGAACAAAGAGATGAAGTAAATTCATCATTAGATGAACTCAAGACTAGAATGAAGAACATAAAATCTAAGATTTTTAGGGATGAGTCTAGGGACTTAGATTAATCTTTATGTTCTTGTCTTAGTTTTTATCATTGTTATGTTTTGTTGTGTTTGCTTGTTAATTTGCTATTTTCTTTTAAAATTCATGTTGTTTATGGTTTAAATGTAATTTTTCGTTTAATCAATGCAATCATTTCTATTCCATTGATATGTTTCAATACCATTTTTTTGAATTTGATTTGCCAAATAGGGGGAGTAGTATTGTGTTGAAATGGATTAAATAATGGATTAAGATTAAACATATTATTCAACATGTTATTCAACTCAGGGGGAGTATGATCAAATGAATGTTTGAATGAATGCTTATGGATAATTGAAAGTTTCTTTATGATTAATAAAGATATATGATGCTTGATCTTTGCAAAAGCTAAGAAATTTTTAGATTATATATCTCCTCATGGAAGACAAAGAGTGTGTTTCATCAATAAAGTGTTTGGCATGCTCAAAATCAAAAAGAGGGAGATTACCTTGGAATGTTTTGTCTTGAAGGAACACATTTTGTTCTGTTGTCATTACATTGATTTTCAAAAAAAAAAAATTAGGTTTAACCACTGTTCCCATCATCTCAAGGGTTGGATGTGACTTGGTCTTCTGTTGTTAAAATTGGCCAGTCTCTGTGCCGTAAGCAACCTGGTAAAGATCCATGTAGATAATTTCAAAATACGCGCGTGAAGAATTTTTTTCTTGTTGGATCTTACACAAAGCAGGTACCACGTTGTTGACTATGCTTCTCCTTTGCATATAATATCTTGCTCTTAAAATTGCATGTTATCTAGATGCTTTGTAGCTGCGGTGTATGAGATCGTACATGAGTCGGTTAACCTTTACATTCTTATATTGGTTCCTGCCCCTTGGTCTTGTAGGGTGACAACTCATCTTACAAAAGTCAAAGAGCAAATAGGTTGATAAATTAATTGCTTCCTGTTCATTCAAACCAATTAAGAGCCATACTACTATACTAAGAGTTTGTCTTAATTTGTTGCAGCCAATGTACAAGATTACATTACCATCAGCAACATCTTTGATAGGCCTAAAGATATTGTGGATCTTTTGAAGGCTCTAATCTACCCTCAACAAAAGGGAGCTGAGAATCCCAAGATATTTGAAGGGACCAACCTAGTTTCAAGGGTTAGTTTGTTTTGTACACCCTCAGTCCAATTATAATTTATATGTATGAATAAAAAATTGTTCCAAAATAATATTTTACAAATCATAAATTTGGAAATGAATTAATGCTGCCACTTTCATGTCGTGATCTCAAGAACTTCATTTTTGCTTTTGTTTTATGATTTTTTGTCGATAATGTTGTTGGGTTGCTTTTGTTTGGTTTCTTCCAATTTTTTTAACTTTGTATTTATTTCTTTCCCTTGAGCTACTAGTTCTATTCATTCCAAAGCTTCATATCCTGTCATGTTTTCTAGTTGCTTTCATCATCAGCTTCTACTCCATGCTCCATTGGTTCTTGGCTATCCTCTTGGACTTATTCTCTACATTTGTTTTGTTGCTATTTGGGTTCTGAATCTTGAAAATAAACCCCAAGATCTGGTTGGAACAGCTTGAGTACAACCTCTCCAAAGGTAAAAAATTTGGTATTGTGGTTGTCCCCGCTACCAAGAATATCACCAACTTAAAGCATCACCTCTCAATGCCATCCAAACCCAAGATAGCTTCTCTTCCCCATGCATTCTAAGGCCCTTAAAATACTTGTAAATTGATCAGCCACCAATATGCATCATTTGTCCCGTAAAATCTTGGAATCATCTTTCCATTAAATTTTGAAATCATTTTCAGTTATTCACTACCCCAAATATTTATGATTGGAGCTCTGATACCAGTTAATAGAAACTAGATTAGAAATGGAATAAAAACATAATTTCTTTATCGATTGTGTATCTTTACAAAGAATTTTTTTTCTCTTCAAAATATTGATAGTAGGCACCTTATGGCGGTATGCATTTGAAACACAGTAATGTTGGTTGTCATATGCTGTGATTTTCTCTATTCATTTTATACTCAAAATATTAAATGGAACAAATGCTTGTTTCATGCATGGGAATAGGCAGATGATATTTGTGTATTTAAATGGTTGTATTTGGCTGTATGGTCCAACACTAACATTAAGTAATTTAAATTTGCTATACTATTTAGTAGAATGATGAAGAATCCAATTATGACTATATTTCTTTTTTTTGTTCTTCTTCTTGTTGATGCAGGTATATATATTGAGGATATTTTTAAGTTCAACAGAACCACATGGTTTGGTTGATGATGATTCAACCTTTTGAAGCAACTACAACAACAATATTAGCCATATATGTTACTTTCATTGGTATGATAACTATGATGTTGCATGCTATAAAGTACGACGTTTTTTTAATGATGTTATATAATTTCATGGTTTGTTATTTATTTTAGTCCCAGGGTATTGGGCATAATTCCGTGTCGAACGACATTTTACAGTGTTAAGCTCTCATTCCAAATTTTAGTGTACTAAAAATTTAGTTTGTTATTTATTTTATAGAATAAAAAATCTTCAATGTGATGTTTTTTTTTTGTAAGTGTAAATTCAGTTAACTCCATTGACTATAAAATCGTCTTCGTAGGCATGTAGGAGAAAAAAAAAAGAAAGGAGAAACAAAGACGATTTTTAGCCAAAATTGTCTTTGTATGTATAGATACAAAGATGGTTTTGGCTAAAAATCGTCTTCGTAGGTATGTAAAAAAAAGATAGGAGAAACAAAGACGATTTTTAGCCAAAACCATCTTTGTATCTATACATACAAAGACGGTTTTGGCTAAAAATCGTCTTCGTAGGTATGAAAAAAAATAGGAGAAACAAAGACGGTTTTAAGACAAAATCGTCTTTGTATGTATAGATACAAAGACAGTTTTAGTTAAAAACCGTCTTCGTAGGTATGTAAAAAAAAAAGACAGGGGAAACAAAGACGGTTTTAAGCCAAAATCGTCTTTGTATTTATACATACAAAGACGATTTTGGCTAAAATCCGTAGTCGTAGGTATTACAAAAAAAAGGCAAGAGAAACAAAGACGATTTTTAGCCAAAACCGTCTTTGTATCTATACACACAAAGATGGTTTTGGCTAAAAACCGTCTTCATAGGTATGTAAAAAAAAGGCAGGAGAAACAAAGACGATTTTTAGCCAAAACCGTCTTCATAGGTATGTAAAAAAATAGAAGGCAGTAGAAACAAAGACGATTTTTACAACCGTTGTCGAATGTCATCGTTTTCGATGACACGCACAACAAAGACAGTACTACAACCGTCATCATAAGGGGTTGAGAACCGTCATCGTTTGCCTCTGTTGTAGTAGTGTTTATGGGCTCACAGCGCCACTTACCAAACACCTTTGGGGATGTCTCCCTATAGGGTGGTTTTTGGTAAGGCATGTCACCTTGTGGTGGAAATTGAGCACCGTGCTTATTAGGTGGTGAAGAGTTGTAACATGACATTTGATGAAACGGGTATGGAAAGAAAACTTCAATTGCAAGAACTTGAAGAGATCTGCTTAGAAGCCTATGAGAACTCCAAGATTTACAAGGAGAATGTGAAGAGTTTTCATGACTCTAAGATTCTTAGGAAGAAGTTCCATATTGGCCAAAAAGTGCTCTTGTTTAACTCTCGTCTCAAGCTTATTTACAGTAAACTTCGATCTAGATGGGATGAACCTTTTGTTATTACTAATGTTTTTTCCCATGGTGCAATTGAGGTTAAAAATGAAGTTAAAGGAAAGGTATTCAAAGTGAATGATCACCACCTCAAGCTATTTCATGAAAGTCCTCAAGTGGAGGAGGAGCTTGTGGCGGACCTCTCTTTGGTCTTGCCAATTTTATGTGATGACGTTCCTTGAATGACACTTGAGGAGTTTTCTTTTCCCTTCTTTTCTATGTTGTCTCTTTAGTTGCATTTCATTGCATGCTTACATTGAGGACAATGTGCACTTTAAGTGTGGTGGGAGGGATTTACAAAATTTGTTTTATTTGTTTTCTATTATTTGTTTTTTTTTTTGTTTTCTATATCTGTTTTTGTTTGCTATTTTTGTCTGCTTTCTGTTATCTGTTTTCTATTTTTTGTACCTATTTTCTGTTTTTATTTTGCTGTATTTATTTTGTTTTATTGTTTTTCTATTTTTACTATTTTTATACAGAAAAAAAAGATTTTGTAGTAGTTGTTTTTGTTGAATTTAGACACTTTTTCATGTTTTTCATAGGATTTCTAACTTGTATAAATTGTGACAAATGTACCATTTTTGTAGATTGAGAGGTTTCATACTTGATGTGAATCATTGTTACAATTGTTGAAGTGATAAGTAGGCTTGGAAAATAAAATTTAAGGTGGATCATGTGTGATAGAATTATGCCTTGTGAGTTTTGGGGTCTTTGTGGATGAATTGCATTATTCCATTCATGTTCGTTCATGTGTGATTTCACCCTTGTACTAGATTACTCTAGGTTTTGCCTTGTCTCTCTTGGCATTCCTTGCTATACATGCATTGATTGAAATGACTTAGACCTTCTTTCTTTTAGCCACTAGCCAAATAAGCCTACCTTGCATTGATATTCATTGTCACCCTTTTTGAGCCTTTAACCTTTTCTTTCTTATGTAGCTCATTACAAGCCAAAAAGTGGAAAACCAGGTTATCCTAACTTTAGAGAGAAAAAAGGCCTTGAAATTGTTTTGGGAGTGGGTTTCAAACAAGTGTGGGGGATTTGTATCTTGTTTTGATTTGGAAGAAAAGAAAAAGAAAAGAAAAGAAAAGATAAAAAAGAGTATAAAAAGCAAAAGTTCAAAGAGAAAAAAAAAAGAAAAAGAAAAAGCAGTACAAGAAAAGAAAATAAAATGCAAAAAAAGTGTGTTGTGGTTCATTTTCATCCTTTTAAGTTCTTTTTATTTTTATTTTGTTGTTCTCCACCTTGTTTTTTTGTTTCTACCACTCTTTTTACTTGTTAGCTTACTCCTCATTGCCCCTCTTTTCTCTTAGTTTTAGCTTAAATATCCTTCTTTTATCCACCCTTACCTAAACCATGAAAACAATAGAAATACCCACAATAACCAAGAGGGGGGTTAATTGGTTAAACATGATCTTTTAAAATTATTTATAAAATTAGAGTCAAGGGATCTTAATCACTTTTAAACCAAGAATGCTTTTAATCAATCAAATTACTCAACACAAGAAATCAATAGCTCAAAACAGAACTTGTTGAGTAATGATAATAACACCAAGAACAAATGAACAAGATTACTTGAAGAGATAGAGATAAAGAAAATCAACACAAGCAATTTATACTGGTTCACTTCTCAAGAGAAGCTACATCCAGTTTCTTTTAATCAACACTAGATTAGAGTTCCACTATTATAAAATTTTGTCCTTACAAGCTTTACAACAATCCTTCTTTATCAACCTTAGATAAAGAATAGAAATCTAAAACCCTATTAGACTCCTAATGATCAAGAACAAGAGAACACTACTCTGTTCTTCCTTAGAGAACACTATTCTAGAACAAGCTTCAAAGAACCTTTTACAATAGCATGAAATAACAGAAATTACAAAAATGAAATTACATTCAAAGATTTTGGAATGAAACAACTTGATGATCCAGTGAATATGAATGCATATGAGTTACCAATCAAGGTTAAATGCAGAAACAGATTTTCAGAACATGGTCTCCATTACTCTTTTCAAGATAGCTTGTGTAATTCATTATTGTAAATGGTAATCAATTAAAATAGCAATGTATTAATTTTGATTTACACTATGTAATCAATTACAAGAAATGCATAATCGATTAATATATTCATTAAAGCTTCTCTAGTTTTAAACACGAACCAAATAATCAATTAATCTGTGATGTAATTGATTCAAATGTTCATCAAAGCTTTTCCAGTTTTAAATATGAACTAAATAATCGATTAATCTGATGGGTAATAGATTAAAATAGTGAAATTACATTTTTCCAAAAACATTACCCATTTAGTTCTTTTTCAAAATAGCTTTGATTCTTTGATGAAAACACTTAACCATGTAAATGATTATATGCATGCAAATGCAAGGATCAATAGATTGACTTCTCATACACTTCATTTTGGATTTCAATCTTCAAGGCATGTAAAAAACTCAAAACATTCTTCTATGTCAAAAGCTTTATTATTCTTGTTGCTCCCCCTATATCCAACAATCTCCCCCTTTTTGGATTTAAACATGCAAATATTGATTGACCATGTGTTAGAGATTGGTAGTGCTTTGAAGGATGAGCAAGATAGAATTCTTGAACTTTGTTTGAACTTTGTTAACCTGAAAATAAGTTAGCCTCTTTGCCAAGAACAAGTGTTAAGAAACTTGTTTGCATAAGCATTAATCATTTACTTCCATTTGTTACCTTCCCTGACATAGTTTGCTCCCCCTTACTTAGATAATTTTTGTCATCCATCAATTTGTAAAAATGCAACAAAAAACAGAGCATAACAGAGAGCAAAAAAAGTTGGTTTTCAATCAATTTTTCTCCCCCTATTTGGCTTTTCAAAGGCAAAAGATAACACAACAAGTGAGAGAAAGAAATGCAAATTCATTAATCAAAAGAGGGACAGTACATTAATTAGTAAACATAAAAAGAAAGTAGAGGAAAAGAAGAAACTTAAGGCAATTAGAAAGAAAACATAGAAATCCTAAAAGGATTCAGAACCATCATGGACAAGGCTAGACTCTATGTTTTCTAGCCTAGATTTTATCTCCTCCAGAGCTAAATTAGTCTCAGCCCTCTGCTCATGATGTAGGGACAATAAGCCATCCAACTTTTGAATCATAAGTGATTCAAATGAATGGTAAGATGGTTGAGCAGGGCCTTCATCTTCAGCCTCTTCACCAGCTTCTTCTTCATTTCCAGCAACAGGGACTTGTTGGCCAGCCATTTGCCATCCTTGAGGGGTTTTGACCATCTCAAGCTTGATGAGATGTTTCTCTTTGATGAGGCTATTACTTGAGTTTGTGTTATCAACAACCTCATTAGAGACATCAATATTAAAGTAATCAATAAACTTGGAAACAAGAACAGGATATGGAAAAGGGTAATTCATTAACCTCTTGGATTTAAGCATAATTTCCTCCAGAATGAGAATCCAATTCATCTGAATGGAATTCTTGAGACCATACCCAATTTGTAGGTCATCATTAGTGACTTGAGCATGATTGGTTGCTCTAGGGGTTAGGATGTAGGTAATTATGTAATGAATAAGTCTGTCTTCATGGGTCATTGGGCCAGTGCTTAGCCTAAGCTTCAGCCTCATTTGGGGATCAAGAAGCATCCCCCTATAGGTTTTCACCCTATTATAACCCTCAGCCTCTTCTTCAAATTTCCTTTCACCTTCAAAGGAAATACCAGCTACAGCTTCCCAGACCTTAGGAGTAATTTCCATGGCTACTCCATTAACTTAAGACCTATGGGTCCTATCCATAGATCCCTTAGCACAGGTGTAGAACACTTCACTAATTCAGGGTAATAAGTACCCTTCATCTCAACAAATTTTCTCAATCCCTGGGTTTCAATAAAGGCAGGGAATTGAAAACCTTCTCTAATGAACCAGTCAAGTTCAAGGTATTTGGGAGAACAGATCAATTTGGTGGCATTGAACTGAAGATAGGTCATTTTGTCTCTCTCAGCAGGAAACCAATGGTCTAACTATTGATAGCAGGGTTAGAGGTTTCACCAGCTTTTCTCTTAGGGGTTTTGGTTCTCTTGGGTGCTGATATATTGAACTAGGAAGGAAAGGCTACAAACAAGGTTTCTGAACTCAGAGAAAGAAAGAAAAACACAGTAGTGCTTAAGATGGTGTGATTTCTCTCTTGAACATAGGCTGTATTTAAAGAAGAATTTGGGCTCCAAAGTTCAAATTTGAAATGAGTAATAGTAATTTTCGAATTAACCCACTAACATTAAAGCACAAAAGATTCAAATTTTGAATTAGTTGACAGTTGGGCAGTTACAATTTCTAAGAAAAACTGACAGATTCTGCAATAACTCCATGAATAATAACTCCATGAATAATCAATTATATGCTCATGTAATTGATTAAGTCGTAAGCAAAATCAGTTTCTACAACAGCTGTAATCGATTATTTCGACAAGTAATCGATTATTTCAGTGAGATTTAGTTAAAGAAGATGAAGTGTAATCGATTATTTACCCTAAGTAATTGATTATTACAGATAGAATTTGAGTTCCAAACAATTTTTCAGTCAATTTACTCGATTACCATTCACAGTAATCGATTATTCTAGTGAGATTTTATTTCTGAAAAGACTTTTGACCATATGCAATCGATTAATTCGAGGTGTAATCGATTATTCCAGTGAGCTTTGGCTTTTTGAAATATTTTCGAAGGCAAAATAATCGATTATCTCGATGCTGTAATCAATTACATGAGTGCAAAATTCATTCTAATTTTTTTTAAGTGAATATAATTGATTATTCCAATGGGTAATTGATTATTACAAAGAATCTATCAGAATGAACAATGTTTTATGCAACACAACTCGGAATTTTGAAGCACATGTGATGATTGATCAAATAACAAGCTATTTCACATAGATAAACACATAACAATCAAGCTAGTAAAGATTAGATTCATCAAGGATACCTAGCATGTTTCTTAGAGTATAAAATCGATCTCTAGCCAAAGGTTTAGTGAATATATCAACCAATTGATTGTGAGTATCAATGAAGTCAATTTTGATATTACCTTTTTGAATGTGATCTCTAAGGAAATGATGCCTTATCTCAATGTGTTTGGTCCTTGAGTGCATTATTGGATTCTTGGAAATGTTGATAGCACTTTTGTTGTCTCATAACAAAGGTATTTCTTTTAATTCTACATCAAAATCTTGCAATTATTGCTTTAGCCATAGACTTTGAGCACAACAACTTCTAGCAGAGATGTACTCAGCTTCAGTTGTTGATAAAGCAACACAAGATTGTTTCTTGCAATGCCATGAGATCAGTGAAGTGAACTTCCTAGTAGATGACAAGTTTCACTAGTGCTTTTTCTATCCAACTTGCACCTTGCAAAGTCAGAATCAGAATAACCAACTATATTAAGTGATGCACCTTTAGGATACCAAAGACCAACTTTTGGAGTTCATTTGAGATATTTGGGGATCCTTTTGATTGCAGTGAGGTGTGATTCTTTGGGATTTGCTTAATATCTTGCGCACAAACACACACTCAACAAAATATCTGGTCTACTAGCTGTCAAATACAGCAAAGATCCAATCATTCCTCTAAACTTTGACTCATTAACCTTCTTTCCTTTTTCATCTGAATCTAGATAGGTTGAAGTTGTCATTGGAGTTGCAGCATCTTTGCTTTTCTCCATTTCAAACTTTTTGATCACTTCAAGGCAATACTTGGTTTGGTTTAGAAATGTTCCATCCTTCATTTGCTTCACTTGAAGTCCAAGAAAGAATGTTAATTCTCCCATCATTGACATTTCAATCTCATTCTGCATAGAAATAGAAAATTCTTTGCACAACAATTGACTAGTTGAACCAAAGATTATATCATCAACATATATTTGAACCAATAAAATATCATTGCTTTGCCTTTTGATGAACAAGGTTTTATCAACATGTCCTCTTATGAAAGATTGTTTTAACAGAAATTTGCTTAATCTTTCATACCAAGATCTTGAAGCTTATTTTAAACCATAGAGAGCTTTCTTAAGTTTAAAAACATGATTTGGATGTTTGAAATCAGTAAAACCAGGATGTAGCTCCGCATATATTTCCTCCTCAATATATCCATTTAAGAAAGCACTTTTAACATCCATTTGAAAAATTTTAAAACCAATTAAACATGCATATGCAAGCAATAACCTAATGGCTTCCAACCTTGCAATTGGTGCAAAGGTTTCTTCATAGTCAATGCCTTCCTCTTGGTTGTAACCTTTTGCAACCAATCTAGCTTTGTTTCTGACTATGATTCCACTCTTATCAAGTTTGTTTCTAAAAACCCATTTAGTGCCAATAAGTTTGAGAGAAGAAGGTCTAGGAACAAGTTCCCAAACTTCATTTCTTTTAAATTAATTCAATTCATCATGCATGGCATGCATCCAATGTTCATCAATTAAGGCTTGATCAATATTCTTAGGTTCTATTTGTGAAACAAGAGCCATATTACAACAGAGATTTCTTAATGAAGATCTAGTAGATACTCCCTTTGAAACTTCACTAATGATATTGTCAAGGGAAAGATCTCTTGTATCTCTCCAATCTTTTGGCTCTTGGACTGGTGTTGATTGTTTTACTTTAGTAATTGGTTCTTCTTTTTCTTTATCCATTGGATCATTAAGCTGAATGAACTCCTCCAAAGGACCTGCATCTATATCACACTTATTTTCCTCCTTAGAGGAATTAGATTCTTCCATGCACAAGGTTCTTTTATTGAAAACTCTATATGCTTTACTATGTAATGAATATCCAAGGAAAATGACTTTATCAACTTTAGCATCAAATTTTCCAAGTGATTCTTTGCCATTATTTAACACAAAACACTTATAACCAAATGTTCTCAAATGAGAAATGTTTGGTTTTCTACCTTTGTATAGTTCATAAGGGGTTTTCTTCAAAATAGGCCTTATTAGTAATATATTCAAAGTGTAGCAAACTGTACTTACAGCATCAGCCCAAAAATGGCAAATTTGTCTCATTAAGAAGAGTTCTTGCACCTTCTTCAAGGGATCTATTTTTCCTCTCCACAACACCATTTTGTTGAGGTGTTCTTGGAGTTGAAAAATTGTGGTTAATTTCATTTCTTCACAGAATTTTTCAAAATGTTCATTTTGGAATTCTCCACCATGATCACTTCTTATTGAGATAATTTTGCTTCACTTTTCATTTTGAGCAAGTTTGGCCAATTTTCTAAAAGCATTGAAAGCATCACTCTTGGATTTCAAAAATAAAGTCCATGTGAATCTAGAGTAATCATCTACAATGACAAGCCCATAGTAATTACCTCCTAAACTCATAGTTCTAGAAGGACCAAACAAATCTATGTGAATTAATTCAAGGGGTCTTGAAGTAGAAACAACATTTTTACTTTGAAAAGAATTTTTTGTTTGTTCCCCCTTTTGACAAGCATCACATAATTTGTCCTTTGCAAACTTGAGTTTGGGTAAGCCAATAACTAAATCCTTTTTAATTAGCTTGTTCATATGATGCATGTTAATGTGACTTGCCCTTCTATGCCATAGCCAAGATTCATCAATTTTACTTATTAAGCAATAAGTGTTGTGAAAGAATGCATGATCTATGGCGAATAAATAGATATTACCTTTTCTTTTACCTATATGAATCACCTCACCATTTTGTCCATCACATATCATGCAACAATTGTCATTAAATGACACTTTGAACCATTTCTCACAAAATTGACTTATACATAGGAGATTATGCTTTAAACCTTCCACATAAAGAACATTTCTTATTTTGGTTTTAAATCTGTCTCCTATATTTCCTTCACCTATTATCTTCCCTTTGTTGCTGTCTCCATAGGTGGCAAATCCACCATCTTTAAGAGTCAGATTTGTGAGCAATGTCACGATCATATGTCTAGAGCATCCATTATTAAGATACCATAATGATGATCTTGCTCGTAGACATACCTGTAAAATTCAAATCAATTTCTAAAGGAAGGTACCTAATTGAGGTTGGGTCCATAGGGGTTAGCCACTTTCTTCCTTTTTTTGCATCCAAATACATTCTTCATTAGGCACATAGGATCTCCTAGCATAGCATTTATAAGAAGTATGTCCTTTCATCATACAATAGTTGCAAGTTACAGATTTTAATGAATTCCTTGAGTAAGTATTTTGATTGATCTTTGAATCATAAACATTCTTTTGATTTTTAAGTATCTCCAGCATATTTTTGCACACTTATCATTTCAGCTAAGTTGCATCTACCTTTATAAAGCTTTCTTAAAAGATCAATCAAATCACTATTCTTAGATAGGAGTAACATGTATTTTTCTCCTTGGCTTCTTTTGTAATCATCAAAATCCTTTTGCAACATATTGTATTTGTCAACATTAGATGAAGAAAAAGCACATACACATCCATTCATTTTGTAACTTGAAACAAGTTTTTCATTTTCTTCTTTCAAGTCACAAATTTTAGCTTGCAATTCTATAATTTTTGTAACATGCCATCTAAGATTTCCTTTTAGCTTATTATTGGATATTATGAGCTTCTTGGCTTCTTCATGCATTTCATGAAAGACATCAATAACTTGATTATATTTAGAACTTACCTCAGTTCCAGCACTTGAGAGATCATCATCCTCATTAATTGTGGAAGTGAGACACACATTTGCTTCTTCATCTTCAGTTGATAGTTCAGAAGTTGTTGACTCATTATCTTTCCAAGCTATGTAGGCTCTCTCAGACTTTCCTTCTTTCTTTATCATGTTTTCACCTTGTTGCTTATTCAAAAAGATAGAGCATTCAGATTTAATGTGGTCAGGCTTACCACATTCAAAGCAAGTGAAGTTATTGTCACTCCTTTCGTTGTTGTTGTTGTTGTTCTTTGTGAACTTTCTGTTCTTGTTTCTCCTCAAGAACTTGCTAAATTTTTTGACAATCAAATTCATGTTGTCCTCTTCATCTTCTTCACTTGAGTCTTCCACTTTTTCAACCTTTGAGGATGCAGCTTTCAAGGCTATGCTTTTTTATATTTCTTTTCTGCATCTTCTGCATTGGTTAGTTGTGACATTTCAAATTCATACTCAAGAAGCTTACCAAATAGTGCAACCATGGACATTTTGGATAGATCTTTTGATTCTTTGATTGTTGTCACCTTTGGTTGCCATGGTCTTGTGAGACACTTCAAGATTTTGATATTCAATTCTTCAACATAAAAAATCTTTCCAAGACCAAGAAGATGATTTACTATGTGAGTGAATCTTGTTTGAAGCTGAGATATGTTTTCTGTGGGATTCATCTTGAACATTTCATACTCATGTATTAAGGCATGCTTCCTTGATCTTCTCACTTCATCTGTACCTTCATGAGTGATCTCCAACATCTCCCACATCTCCTTTACACTTTTACACCTAACAGTTCTAAAGAATTCATCAGAGGAAAGTGCAGAAGTAATCATATTTTTAGCTTTAAAATCATATTGAACCACTATCTTTTCAGCATCTGTCATTTCATTCCATTCTTTGGGAATCATATCATTATCAACAGTTTTTATAGGAATCACAGGACCTTTCTCTATTGCATTCTAAGCACCTGGGTCATTTGATTGAATAAAGATTTTCATTATATTTATCCAAAAACTGAAATGCTCTCCTTCAAACATCGGAGGACGATTGAGGGAGGCACCTCCTTGAAGGTAATTTGTGTGGTATTCATTTTCTTTTTAATGAAAGATATTCATCTTGAATAACACTCAAGAACCTGCTTTGATACCAATTGAAAACAATAGGAATACCCACAATAACCAAGAGAGGGGTGAATTGGTTAAAACTTGGTCTTTTAAAATTATTTATAAAATCAGAGTCAAGGGATCTTAATCACTTTTAAACCAAGAATGCTTTTAATCAATCAAATTACTTAACACAAGAAATGAATAGCTCAAAACAGAACTTGTTGAGTAATGATAATAACACCAAGAACAAATGAACAAGATTACATAAAGAAATAGAGATAGAGAAAATCAACACAAGCAATTTATACTGGTTCACTTCTCAAGAGAAGCTACATCCAGTTTCTTCTAATCAACACTAGATTAGAGTTCCACTATTATAAAATTTGGTTCTTACAAGCTTTACAACAATCCTTCTTTATCAATCCTAGATAAAGAATAGAAATCTAAAACCTTATTAGACTCCTAATGAACAAGAACAAGAGAACACTACTCTGTTCTTCCCTAGAGAACACTACTCTAGAACAAGCTTCAAAAAACCCTTTACAATAGCATGAAATAATAGAAATTACAAAAAAAAATTACACTCAAAGATTTTGGAGAGAAACAACCTGATGATCTAGTGAATATAAATGCATATGAGTTACCAATCAAGATTGAATGCAGAAACAGATTTTCAGAACATGCTCTCCATTACTCTTTTGAAATCTTTTGCCCAAGAAATCATTCAATACCCATGAGGATTAAAGAGTGAGACAAGAAGTAAGTAAACCCAGAAAATTACTTTAGAACTTTGTGAAGGCTTGTGTGTATTCAGAAATTTCGAAGTATTCAAGTTAAGTTTCAAGCCAAGCCTTCCTTCTATTTGTAACAGATTTTTATAACAACCTGTAATTGATTACAAGCGCCCAATAATTGATTAAAATGAACCATGTAATCGATTAAATTACCACTTAATCGATTAAAGTGTTTAAGGCTGAACTCTGGGTTTCACAACGAACAAGATAATCAATTAAACCGAGCTGTAATCGATTAAAGCAGTAAAGTTTTATATCTAAGCCTCTTATGTAGTCGATTACAATATTTGGTAATCGATTAAGGCAGTGAAGCAAGCTTTTCTCAAATAGCCTATGTAATCGATTACGAATAATAGTAATCGATTAAAGTAGTGAAAACATAATTTTCAAGATAACTTGTATAATCCATTACTGTAAATGGTAATCAATTAAAACAGCAATGTATTAATTTTAATTTACACCATGTAATCGATTACAAGAAATACGTAATCAATTAATATATTCATTAAAGCTTCTCCAGTTTTAAACACGAACCAAATAATCGATTAATCCGTGATGTAATCGATTAAAATGTTCATCAAAGCTTTTCTAGTTTTAAACATGAACTAAATAATTGATTAATCTGATGGGTAATATATTAAAACAGTGAAATTCTATTTTTCCAAAAACATTACCCATTTAGTTCTTTTTCAAAATAGCTTTGATTCTTTGATGAAAACACTTAAGCATGTAAATGATTATATTCATGCAAATGCAAGGATCAACAGATTGACTTCTCATACACTTCATTTTGGATTTCAATCTTCAAGGCATGTGAAAAGCTCAAAACATTCTTCTAAGTCAAAGGCTTCATTATTCTTGTTGCTCCCCTTATATCCAACAAACCATACATTACAAACCAATAAAAGTCCTTTGGATCTTTTGATGCATGTATATTTCAAGTTTAATGAATTAGAATCTTGTCAAAATTTGGATGTGCTAGTTACATGTGGTGCCTGAGTGTAAACGCAAACCCATACACATTCGATGAGTTGAGTGTTCTTTGAGAGATTTTTATCACCTTGGTAGATTCTTAATTTTAACTTGACCACTTTTTTACTTTGCATTTTGTGATTATGTGTTCATGGAGTGCTTGTTACCTTGATATCATTCTTCCATTTTCTATCTTTCTCACTTTTGTGCATTATTAGGATCCACTGAAAAATGTATGTGCCTTGTTCATACTTTTTTTTAGTTTGTGGTCTATTCTGGTTTAATTGTTTTTCTCTTAGTCTTTCTTTTAGTTTTGCCCAGGAGTGCAAAAGATAATGTGTGGGGGAATTTGATTAAGCATTTTTAATTTAGTTTTTCTATTCTTCTTAGCTTATTTGACTTCTCTTGGATTCTTATTTTCTCACTTTAACTCAGTTTTGGTCATAGACAAATAATTGGACTTAATTAATAATTGTTGCTTATTTTCAGATTTTGTGCTTACTTGACCTATCTTCCTTGTGCAAGACCTAGAGGATTCTACAGAACTCCAAATGGAGCATATGAGTAATTCCTGGAAAGTTAAGGAAAAAATCTACAATTTTGTCAGAGATAAGCGTGGGCCAGTTCTGCCGTTTTGAGGGTCAAATTAGGATTGGAAGTCAAAACTTCTGCATTTGAGTTTTCGGCTACGAGTTTGGATTTTCATTGATGTAATTAGTGTAATTAGTTAGTTTACATGGGCCTAATCAGAGCCCATCCTTCATTCTGTTCAGTCACTTTATATTAGTGTAGCTAGGAGTTACTTTGAGGACAAAAACAGAATTTCTAGCTTTTTTTTGCAAGTTTTCAGAATTAAAATATTTTCTCTTTTTCTTTCAACTGTTCTTCATTTTTCTTCTTTCTTTCATCTCTGTTCTTTTATTTTCTTACACAAATTTTGTGGCTCTTCCACTGATGATGATCATGCAAGACTAAACAATCAATCAATCCAAGGATCCAGTCCAAACAAGGAGAATTTAAGTTCTAGTTTGGTATTTTAATTTATGTGTGAATGTTCATCTTCTTCTTCAATCCTCTTTTCGATTTTCATGATTATGAATATGTTTAGGATTGAAAATGGATTAGGTTATGGATTTATTTTCGAATTTCAAATTTTAATCACAGATTGTTTGGATGATATTTCAATCTACTTTGTGATTCTAATTGATTTAGGAGTTAATTCGATTGAATTGTTTCTAATGGTATTGAATGAACCTTCATAATATGATCATTATCTAAGAACTATGATAATTCGCATTGCTTGGTCTGGTGAATTGGATTGATATTCTTGAATCTGTTTTACAACATCTTTTATCAATTCTGTTAGTTTCTGCATTTTTTTTCAATTCTTGTTTGTGTTTCTACAATTTTTGTTCACTGTTTGCAAACTGTTTGATAAAATTCCCTTGCTGTTTATAAGAGGATTAGGTCAAGAACTAAATTGGATTGTATCTTTGAGTCAACCTAGGTTAATCCTATGCTACAAAATTATCCTAGTTTTATTTGTTTTGTAGCGATTCGACAATTATTATCAGGAGTAAATTACTAGTTTATTACACACTAGAATAAAAAGAGGTAAAGCATAAAATATAGATTTCAAAATTAGATAATACAAATATCTCAAACATTAACATATGATGTTGTTGTTGATCAAGATGTCATTTCTTATCCTGATTAGAATTGAGTTAACACTAGAGAAGGTTCCTTGACCTAAATTTGTTCAAACATATTTGTTTGCTTGTTGCTAGTGTAGAAGATGTCATATCCTAATAATTGAAATTAATTGTGAGCTAATTGAAAAATGTATATATATTTTTTATATCATAACTAGAGATTAGTTGTAAACATTTAACCTCGTCGTTAAGAGATTAGATGTGTTTGGCACTACAACATATTGCACATTTTTTTCCTATTTTAAGCAAAGTTTGAGTTGACATGAAAGTTAAAGATTAAATCCAGAAAAAACTAATATTATCAATATATGTTGGTTGATTGAAATTATAAAATACAATTTAATATATGGTTTAGAGAATATACCTATTAAAATCACAATTATCAGAAAATCATCACTTAATATACATTCAATACAACCTCTATAGAAAGAAAATGTTTAGTCAATAGAATATAATCTAGTAATTATATGCAAATTCAAATATATTAAACTAAATACATAAATGTGACATGTTATTTCCAAGTATATTTTCTTTTCTACTCTTAGATACTCGTGCATTCACACAAGTTGTATTTGTTTCTATGCACGTTCTAATACGACTTATGTATATGATTATTTACTTAAAAATAAATAATAGAACATATGGGGTAGAACCAAACAATTGAAGCAAAACCAACAATAAGAGACATTTTTAAATATTTTTAAAAAATAACATGATAGTAAATGAAATTAAAGTTTAAAAATAATACTTTAATATTTAATTAAATTTTTTTCATCGTATATCATTTTAAAATTGAATGTAATGCAATGTAAGTAATATGTGCAATATCATTATGCCTCCAAATATGTAATGTATATGCATAAACACGCTATAAGTGTTGTAAGTTAGGTAGATTGTAGGTTAAATTATATTTTTTTTATCCCTATTTAATTTTTGGTCTGCAATTTTCGTCTCTCAATTTTTAAATCTACAAGTTTTATAAAATTCACATTTTTGTGGTTCAATCATTCATTGTCTATCTATTCACTAATCCAAAATAAGAATCCCTATTCCTTTTCAATGACTTTTTATTATTCTTAGTTTTTTTCTTCTAAATTATTCCAAAGTATTTAAAATTGCATCCACAAATTAAAAAACATAAAATCAAATTAAGTACCTGGAAACGTTTTTGAAATAAAATCAAATAAAAACATTTGTTACCTGTTAAAGATCAAATCTAATATCTCAATTTTATGATTATAATTTATTATCATAATATACCTATTTATTTATATCATATAACTTAATTAGTTTTAAATTAATAACAAATATATTCTTTCTTGTTTGAAATATTTTTTAATTTAAAAAAGTAGTTTTTTAAAAATATTAAAAAAAACAAAAAAAATATTGTTTTTCCTCTTCAAATAATGTTTCTTGCTTAATACGTATGAATCTAGAAAATTGATCAAATGAGTAAATAACTTGTGATTTTTTTAAGAAAAAATAATCCACCGAATTTTTTTATGTAGTTATAAATTTAAATAAAAATTTAAATAAATATTTATAAAATAAACATATTTATCGAAAATGTATGGACATTTTTTAAGAAGCAAATTGAGTTTATTAATCAATGAAACTTGGAATTGACCAAAATGTATGTCCAACCCCAAGTTATAAATTACACCATTTTACACCATGTGTCACAAAAGCAGTGCACTGTTTTCTACCAATGAAACTAATCGTTCTTTATCGGTAAAATAACAAGACCCAAATAAATAAAGACAACATATGGCAACTTAAAACACAAAAATATGTCAATTGCTACTAAAAGTCTGAAACTCCTCGAACTCTAAGAATAATGTTATTAATAGACACTCAAAACACAAGTTGTGTGTGTAGAAAAAATTACAAAGATGTCAAGGATTTAAAAAAAGCACATGTAACAGGTATAAAACCAAACACCAAACCTTAAGATCCTTAACAACACCTAACTGCTAAATAAAACGCAGCAACACCGAAACTTCCCCTTGATGCTTGTAAAGATCACACAATACAGAAAGGCTTGTTCACCAAACAATGCAACCACACCCTCACTAAACAATTAACTAATTTCGGAACTGCCTTGATAACAATAAATCCTGCTTCACACATATCCGAATTGGTGTCCTCTGTTTTCTCAGTTGAACTAAAAAATTAATACATATTGTGCCTCACAACAACTTCAACATACGTTTAAAATGAATTCTGAGAAAGATAGAATACCTATATTGCTTGTTGTTTGTCTGATCATGTGTTATACCTTAACCAATGTGTACAATTAAGCCCTTCTAGTCTATATGCCCACCACTTGTTTGATACACAATCCATTCCAGTCAACCATCCCTCCTTCCTATTTGTGTCCCATATGCATATCCACTTCAAACCCGCCTTTGATAATACTCATGCAAGCATGAATATGATTAATTTGCTCCACAAAAATGCCTAAAAACAAATAAAGAAACTGAACCAAAAGGGCTGCTTTCTTGCCCTTCAAAATGTATTGGCACCACCATATATCAGATTGATGAAAACCACCATAAAACTACTCCAATATCTTTTGAAATAGAGGAAATCCTTAGCTGATAGCTTCTCCTTCTAGGATCCAATATCTTGAGATTTATGTACTCTAGCTGACAACATTATGATTAAGACAACAAAGCAAAACTACTCCAAGTCTGAGTTGAACAATTAAAAGGTTAAGAAGAGTCTTATTAGTAACAAATATAGTAAATGATATGTTAACTGATTGAATGGTTAAAGATTAGAGTCCTCTAAAAACATGAGAAGAAGCATAAAAATATAAATATTGAAAATGATGTTAAATATTTTCACATCTTAGTCTCCAAAAATATAAACTCTCAACTCAAGAAACATACTTCTTTTCACCTCTATCAAAAGAGCAAGGTTCAAAATTCCTTGAACTTGTAGTTCACCCACAGAAGAAACCTTTTCATGAGCAACACTTTTAACATGAAAAATGTAGATACCATATATAGACCACACATAAGAAGACATGCCAAACATTATATGTGTTACGGATTCTATATATGGGCTTAGTGATAAGGCCCATTAGGAATTCGTACTCTGAGATCATTGATCACAACCGTAGATGAGATCGTGGATATTGTAGATAATAACCGTAAAGATCGTGAGGATAAACAGTCAAAGATCACAGCCTTGATTATCGGGAAGATTGTGAGGTCAAGCTGTTAGAGATCTCGGCCGTGAATATTGAAAAGAATCTTTAACTGACTTAGAGGTAAGTTTCAGTATAAATAAGGGATGCTTTTAGAGAAAAAGGTACGCACACTTTAGTTCTCTCTTCTCTTTCCATTAACATTGTACACCCACCTCACCCCACTGATTGAGTATCGCTTCGTGCATAGTGATTATTTCTTAAAAGGTGTTTTCCTTTCATAAACATCTTGAGAGAGAGAGCTTAATCTTATATTGAAATTACTAGCATCTTAGCTGGACATCTCTGTTTGTAAGAAAATGGAAAATTGGCGCCATCTATGGGGACTGTAAAGTTCGAATCCCACGATCCGTGATGGTGAACACTAGAAACAACCAGATTCCACACTCATTTTCCGATGCAAGTGGAAGAGGAGAACCTGGTAACCAGAACGTGGCCCATCACGAAGCTGTACGTGTGAGCGATGTGGTTATAGATTCAGCTTCGTCCCCTACTCAAGCAAGATGTGCAATTCCCAATAGTCATCAGTCAAACCCGGTTCCAGTAGTCATGGCGACTATTGCACTGGAACCTTTAGTGAATAATGCCCTGAATACGATCCTAGACCACATGGAGAGCATGAAGAGAAGATATGCCCTCCAAAGGCAAGAGGACATAAGGAATATTACACGCCAGATGGAGGAATGTAATGCGGAGTGGAAACGCAAAGAAGAACAGCGTATACAATGCATAGAGTGTCGCCTCAGAAATATGGAGAGCCCGATCCACCAGGAGGATCATGGATAGCAGGGCAGCCATGCAGCCATGGCTAGGAACAGGATAAATTACTCGGCTCCGGTTCTTACCACAAATTGTTATGCGGAGCCCGAAAATCAGGCAATTCCCGACAATTCAAAAGGACTGGTTAGTAAATTTGAAATCGGGGTTCATCTAGAGAGAACATTCGAGTGCATCCAAATAATGAAAATATGCATGCACAACCAGCTCCAACCCAGCCAGCCAACACCAGAATGAATCAGATAAAGCAGGCCCAGGCGATAATCCAGAATCCTGTTGTTGAAATGGCACCCCGGATAAGGACGGAAGGAGGAGTGTATTGGAGGAAATACAATAGAGCACAACATAATAATAATCCTTTTACTGACGAAATCATTAATGCCTGATACTTGGAGGATTTTGACGGTTCATTTTTGTCAAAATATGATGGAAGCCAAGATCCACAAGTACATATCGACAAATTTCGATTGTAGATATGTGTACGAGGAATTGATGAGCCAATAATTTCTCATATATTTGTCACTACCTTATCCAGAGCCACCCAATCATGGTTTCATACATTGCCACCACGGTCAATCCGCAATTTTGAAGATTTCGGTCAGAGGTTTTTGTTGAATTTTGCAACTAGTAAAAACAGCTGAAATCCGAATTTGCACTCAGAAAAATACGGCAGCAACCCGGTGAAACGTTAGAGTTATCTGGACCGTTTCAAAGATGCAACATTGCAAGTAGATTGAAGGAGAAAGTACATGTGCACCTCATCTTGGCAGGATTGAATGGATCATCCCGATTGGCAAAATCAATATATAAGGATCCGGTGAAATCGTTAATGGATTTTCGAGCCCGGCCAAAAAAGTATCTTGAGTTGGAGCAGATGGAAATCGCAAATGTAATGGGTAGAGAGAAGGAGAGGAGTCCCAGAAGGAGGAGCCCATTGCCAAGAGGCCGACAATATCAGGGGTTCCTAATCAAGGCAGGAATATGGAGTCTAAATTCAGACTGGGGAAATATGAGAATAAGTATGAAAAATACACGCCATTAAATGTATCCCGGTCACAAGTTTGGAGAGAGGTAGCTTTGACGGACATGAAGAAGGTGGAACGACCTTGTCCATTATGTAATAAGGCCGGAGTAGATAAATCTCGATTCTGTGAGTTTCATAATGGGGCAGGACATACCACCAACCAGTGTTGGGACCTCCGAGACGTCATCAAAAAATTTGTCAGAGAGGGAAGGTTGAGGCAATATGTAATAAAGACCCATGGTCGTAGGAACAAGTGCAAGGGTGAAGAAATTCATCCCGGAAAAGAAAAGGAAGGTAGAAAGAAAAAACATAATGGTGACGATGAATTCCAAGAACTAGAATTTGAATGTAATGTTATATCTAGAGCCCTGGGAGGAGGTGGAGATACGGTCAAATCAGAGATGAAAATACTTGAAAGAAATTCTTTCGGTAAGGGAGCAGCCCAAGTTTAAGGGGAAAGCTGGTAAGCCAGAATCTCCTATTCTAAACATTACAAAGTAAGATATGCAAGGTGTGGTGCTGGGACACGAGGATGGCCTAGTAATTACTGGAATGTTGGCCAATTGCCGAGTCAAAAGAATGTTTATAGACAATGGTAGTTTTGCAGACATTATTCTATGGAGTGCGTTCAAAAAGATGTATTTAGACGAGGAGGATTTGAATCCATCTATGACGATGCTGATAGGCTTCAACGGAGGGAAAACCAGCCTTAAGGGTTCCATTGACTTACGGATGACATTAAGAACCAAAGACGCCTTCAAGTCGAAAAGAGTCAAATTTGTTGTGGCCGACTTCCCATCACCTTACAATATTATCTTGGGAAAATCAACTATTCATAAGTGGGATATGTTGATGTCTACCAAACATCTAAAGATAAAATTTGTAGGGAACAAGGATCAGGTGGTGATAATTTGCGGGGACAAAAAAGAATCCCGGCAATGCTATTACAATACGGTTTGGGAAAGCGAAGGTGGTCCATATTCACCACCCCGTATATGCGAAGGTGATCAGGTGGGCTGGGAAATGGCGGAACGACAGTCAGGAAAGCCAATAAACATGGTCGAGCTCGATATGAGGGAGGGTTCTGAAGAATGGAGACCAGAACCAGCTGAAGATGTAGAACAAGTGCAGATAGGAAACCAATCTTGGCAAATCACCAAGATTGGAAAAATGGTGGATTCAAACATCAAGGTTAAACTCATAGAGTGCCTCAAAAGGAACCAGGATGTGTTTGCGTGGAAAGCATTAGAGATATTGGGGATTGGTCCAACCTTTTGTTGTCACAAATTATCCATGTACCCCAGATCAAAGCCGGTTCAACAGAAAAAACGTAAGCTTGGCCCCGAAAGAGCTCAAGCGTTAGCCACGCACACTTCAGTTCTCTCTTATCTTTCCATTAATACTGTGCACATACCTCACCCCGCTGATCGAGGATCGCTTCGTGCATAGTGATTATTTCTTAAAAGGTGTTTTCCTTCCATAAACATCTTGAGAGAGAGAGAGCTTAATCCTATACTGAAATTACCAGCATCTTAGCTGGACATCTCTGTTCGTAAGAAAACAGAACATTGGAGCCGTCTGTGCCATTTTGCTTCAATAGAACACCCACAATCTAACGAATAAGCTAAAGTAGCAAACAAAGTGATCGTCGAAGGATTAAAAAAGTGGATTCATGATGCCGACTCTAGTTGGGTGGAGCAGCTTTATTATGTGCTATGGGGGCACAGGACCACGGCTCAAACGTCTATCAAGGAAACCCCATATAGAATGACCTATGGCTGCGAAGCTATGATACCAATAGAAATTGGTCAGTTATCCTGGAGGCGGAACCACATACTTTAGGAGGGTGAAGGAAAGAATAATGAGGCTTTGGCCATTGAATTGAATTTGACGGATGAAATTCGAGTTGCGACCCATTCCCGGGATCTGTTAGCAAAACAATGAGCAGCCCAAAGTATAATAAGAAAGTGAAGCTGAGGTGCTTCGAACAAGGTGACTTAGTACTTCGAAGAGCGGATATTGGAAATAAAAATTCCCGAGAAGGGAAACTAGTAGCGAACTAGGAGGGACCATACCGAATTTCACAGAGACTCAGACAAGGAGCTTACATGCTGGAAACCCTTGATGAAAAGGCGATTAAACAAACTTGGAATGCGGACAAACTAAAAATATATTACAGTTAGTTCCGGATTAGATGGAAGGAGTAATAAGCCATATGGCGAAATAAGTGTTTGTTTTCCTTTGTCGAAATTAACAGTACCATTTATGATTCATGGTTTCTCTTTTATCGAGAGTATGAACCAGGGTACAATAAGTTTCCAACCCGATTCATATGGTTCTCTTTCATCGATATCATGAGCTGTCTTGCAATTTGATTGATTAATCGTTTATAAAATTTATGTTTTCCTATGACGGAATTAACAATATCATTATAATTCGTGTGTTTCTTTTATCGAGAGTATGAATCGCAGCACAATAAGCGTTCAACCCAGAATTCATATTGTTCTCTTTCATTGAAAGCATTAGTTGTTTGTAATTCGATGGTTAATCGTTTTATGATTAAGGTCGCCAATTTACCGGCGTAAAAGTTGCGCATATACAAGGTATCGTAATCAATATTATCTTGGCAGTGAGCGACAGCTATTCCAACTCTGATCAGGTTGGACCGTTAGTGACGAAAATTAATGTCCACATGTAGCATGTTGACCGTTGTCAGGATCAAGCCCGGTTAAGGTAACTGAGAACATATTACAGAGAAGAATAATCTGTATTATAAAATACTTGGTCATTGAAATCAAATGAATAGTTATTTAGCATGCAAAAGATATTTTTGTTTTGGCCAAAAATCGATAAGAGAATCCTGACTGATACGGGTTCACACGTACGTGGATCGTAAATAAATCAAATACGAGTTCATGCGTACGTAGATCATAAATAAATCAAGTTGATTTCAAGTGAAATCGGGTGTAACCCGACAATGTTTGAAAGACAGCAGATTGGAAAGAAAAATTACAACTTGAAGCAAAAATTACAACTGTAAACCGGCATCCCGGCCCTTCACACACTCATGTTGCCAGGGTTTGAACTGGAATATCACCTTGTGAAGAAGTTACCTCTTCTCCATGCGGTAGATCCTCATCCATTGGGATTATTGAATCTTCACAAGGAGAGGGAGGAACCATCTTGTCACCATCCATATAGGCTCTAAAGTGCATGTCGGTGGTATTCAGTTCAAGCCCTGGATTCAGATAACATAGTTGGTCCAGTGCATTGGTGAAGGATTCCTCCGTCGTTATAGCCATTGCCTCCTTCATCTTGGCAGCATCCATCTCGGCCTTAAATGCCCTGGATTTAGCTTCGTTCAATTTCAAATCATTCCTATCCAAAGCAGTCTTCAGTTCATTGAAGTGCCCGGTCAGGAGTGCATTCTTTTTTCGGGCCCTTTCCAAAGCTGTCTAGGCACCCTCAGCGGTATCCAGTGCAGTTTGGAGTTCTTGGCGAATGGAGGCAGTGGTATCCTTTGCAACAAGGAGCTCTTGATGAGTTTTTTGGGTCTCTTCCCAGGAGGCATGGAGCTCATCCAATAGTTTTTCGTGCCTAGCTTTCAAAGTCGCCAAACTTTGTACTAGGGCACCACCCTTAAAGATATTTTCTTGGATGACAGTGAGCTCTTTAAGATCATCCTGGGAAAGAGGACTCAAATCTGAAAAGCATTTAAGAGCCTTGACCACATGGATCACGTCCTCATTAACTCTCTTCTCCCAGAGGCATCCCAGTGATGATCTAGAGGTTGTGGTAGGAGGAGGAGCAGAGGTAGGGAGAGTTGGAAGAGTGGAAGACGCGGCTCCTGGCCCTGAAGAAGGGGTCGGGTTACTTTGTTCTGCTGGAACTACTTCCAACTGAGCTGCGTTCGCGGTCTTTTGTTTTTTTCCTTTTCCTCCCCCTAGGAAGGTAATATAGCTGGAGGTTGTGACTGCTTTGGATGATTAGGACGCTTGGCGGTTGGCTTGGCGGTTGGTTGTCTTATTTTGGCAGCGGGGTTGGTTGGAACAATTACCACGGGAGGAACAACACCACGGGAGCAGGAGAACTCGAGGCCGGGGTCTCAGCAGATGGAGCCGAGGAAGCAAGTTGTGGTCCCATATTGTCAGCTACAAATGGAAATAAAACAGTTAGAGAAAATTAAATCATACATTGTAAATCAACATCAAATATGTTCATACTTAATTCGGTGGAGAACCCCGAATGATAATTGCGAATATAAGAGACAATATTTAGCTATATGCTTCGATTCGGGATACTGATGAAGCTTCAGAATCTGATAAGTCCGTTTCTTCGAAATGATAAGAGGCGGGCGGAAAGTCGTGATGGGTATAGGTCCAATAGAGTGGAAATTTCCACTCCACATCCAGTGACTCAAGAGGAAAAAGAAAGAAAGTCTATTTGTCGGGTTCGACAATAACCTTGAAGTATTATTCTTGAAGTGTTTAAATGATTCTGAATAGACTGTAAAAAGTTTACGATCTGAATGACCCCGGATGGAAGTCCAGCCCTTTTTGTTAGGAGGTTCTCTACCCGTCCTAGCGGTATGCACAATAAAATAATAAAAGAAGAGACAGACTGTACAAGGGATTCCTAGATCCTGACAGAACAGTTTGAAGGCTTGGATGAAGCCCCAGCTATTCGGGTGAAGTTGTGAGGGAGCTATATTTAAGTGGTTTAGTACTTGCATTTGAAAATCTGAAAAAGGAAAGAAAATACCTAGACGGGTAGTCACATCCCTATAGAAAAAGAAGTAATTGCGTTCATTCCCCTCCAGGAAAGAACAGATGGGTTTGTCCGGGTTAGGGGTGCGGACACAAAACCCATCTTGATTGCCAACCGGGAGTGCAGCAATGCTTCCCGGATCTAAATAAGAAAAAGTGCGTAAAACTTCACGGGTGACCCACGAAAATTTATCAGCTAAACCGAAGAGGGAAGGTTAGAATGTGACCCGATAGATCGAGATTCAGCAACTAACTCTAAAGATGATGGGTCCATAATTACCTACATAAAAGAAAATCATAGTTAGTAAAGCAGCAGTATACTTGGAGAGATATCGGTTATGCAAGGTGGAGAAGGATCATCCGGAATGATAATTATGTCTTCGGGCTTCTCGGCACATGGGCCAAGGGTAGGAGGATCACTCGGCACCCTAGTTGGCATTGGCTGAGAAGGGTTTGTTTTTGCCACTAGAACCGGGTTGTGGTGACAGTTCCCAAGTATTGAATTCGCCATGGAATCAAGGCCAGAATTTAAATAATGGGTGCACTCGATTACGCAATCCATACATGGGTCGAACTAGGTTTCAAAAGAAGGCTCTACAGTAGAATTTGTTTGTTCTGTAGGCAGTTGCGGGTTAAGCAATTTAGGATGTAGAGGTGGAGGCAGAAAATATTTAGTGAAAGGTTTAGCGCTTAATCAATTTTCATTTCCATGTAAAGGGGGTTTGCTTATAGAAGTTTTGGGTTTTGATGTCTTAGGGTTCGATGTCCCACTAGTGTGTGAACGAGGTTGGGCTTTTTCCCTTTCAATTTTTTCCTTTTCTTTTTCAGTAAGGGGAACACCAAAGAGCCAATACCTAGTCAAGGGGGAACAGTTTGGCGCAATTCTGCCTCTTCCTCCGGGGAAAGTTTCATTATGACCAAAATGCCAGGGGTTTGTAAGGAGGTTTGTGTAGGGAAGTTTAATAGAAGAAAGTAATGTAGATAATCAAAAGTTCAAGTTTAAGAACAATTCAAGTTCAAGAATAAATAAAGATGATGAAACAGAAACAGAAATGCAAGAAGGGGGAACAAACCAGAAACAGAAATGCAAGAAAGGAGGATGCAAAAATGAAAGTACAAGGAAACTATAAATAGAAAAAGAGAGTGTATGGTAACGAAATACCTAGTGAGCGGAAAATCTTGAAGAATTTGAAGAGGAAAGGTGATGAACAAGAATGCAGAAGAAAGCTCAAATGCAGAGAGCACTCGTAAAAAGAGAAGGCACAAATGAGCAAAAAATAATGGCAAGGGAAGATGTATAGAAGAGAGGAAGTTTGAAAAGTAAATAGAAAAATGTGACCACCGAACCCATGAAGCGACATGGGTGTACAGCTGGCAAATACGAAACGTCATGTAATGGCAGATGAGTCAAATCCATTCAGTAGTAGGGGCAAAAAAGACAAATAAATCCAAACGTCATGATAAAGGCTTGTAACGAAGCGATGCACATTAAATGTGTAGACTGCGTGCTACAGTTACGGATAAGACATAATTACGGTATGTTCTGGAGACGCTTCCTGCTCTAGTTGTGTGGAGATCAATTGATCAAGTGAACCTGGTGAAGAGGTATTTCATAGCACCCCGGTAGGGGTAAGAAAATGAATTGATATGAAGTAGACATCGGGAAGGGATAATCGGGATGAAACGAAGAATACCTTGGCATATGATATTTAATATGCACGACCATTAATTGTCCAAGTTATCAGGAAGAGGAGTGTAGGCTAATACATCCCGGTTGCCTAGAAGCCTCGACAACCGGGCTTGGGAGCAACTGTTACGGATTTTGTATATGGGCTTAGTGATAAGGCCCATTAAGAATTCATACTCTGAGATCGTTGATCACAACCGTAGATGAGATTATGGATATTGTGAATAATAACCGTAAAGATCGTGAGGATAAACAGTCAAAGATCATGACCTTGATTATTGGGAAGATCGTGAGGTCAACCCGTTAGAGATCTCGGCCGTGAATATCGAAAAGAATCTTTAACTGACTTAGAGGTAAGTTTCAGTATAAATAAGGGATGCTTTCAGAGAAAAAGGTATGCACACTTCAGTTCTCTCTTCTTTTTCCATTAACGTTGTGCACACACCTCATCCCACTGATTGAGTATCACTTCGTGCATAGTAATTATTTCTTAAAAGGTGTTTTCCTTCCATAAACATCTTGAGAGAGAGCTCTTAATCCTATATTGAAATTACCAGAATCTTAGCTGGACATCTCTGTTCGTAAGAAAACAGAACAATATGGTAGTTTTAACCATAAGATGTTATGTTCATTTTAGTCAAAGCTAGTAATTTTAGCCATTAAAAACCCCTTTGGCCTTTTGATTTTTTTTCAATGATATGAAACATCTAAAGATACAATTTACAAGGAACAATTGATGTGCAAGATTGTTAGTCTATAGCAAGTTAGAAACCAAAAAAGATGAACTAGTAGTTTCCAAACTAAAAGGATAAAATTGAAATTAATAGGTAAAACAATTAGGGACATGCTTAAATATTATGCAAAAACATATAGAAAAAGATTGAAAATAGGACAGAAAATTAAAGAACATCATAAAATAATTAAATTGATATATTTAAAATAAGTTTCCTAATCTTCATTGAAGCTTGGATTGGCTACTTCATGATCAAACAACAGCTAAGACATTGTCTACCTTAACTCATACAAACATCGTTAATTCCTAACTGGGACATAAATTACTATGCACAGCATTACTTTGTTGCTCTGTTAACCTACATACTAATATTTTATAATGTACTGAATATTACATAACAATATACTATACTCTGTATACAATATACACCCCACAAACCCTTGAATTGACGTGACAAAAATTAAAGTTACTTTCACCATTCAGGTAATGATCACTAGAAAAAAAATGTTAAGGTGTGTACTTTAGGATAATCAGTTCAAATGTAAAGTATACCTAGCAAGCATCATTGTCAATGCTCGTTTGAGACTCATGAAATCACAGCCACCACCATCCTTTATGTTCATAATAGAACTCCATCATTAACTCAAACTAGAAAAAAAAAGGTTTCACCAAATTTAGGAATTTTAAAAATCAATAGAAATAAAAAAAAGTAATTAACAATCCATTGTCTTATATATAATTTGGGGTTAAAAACAAAAAAACACGTACACGTGTCACTAAAATAAGAAGGATCATAGTTGTAATTTCCAAAGCCTAAAAATTATATAGAGAGATAGTAGACTCTAAATGGGTGTTGAATTAAGACCTATTTCGAAAAGATCTTCCTCTTCATCATCACCTAATACAAACACATGGAGTATTTTGCAAACACATTACAACGCAAGGCATAGATATCTACTTTTCCAACACACTCTTTCTTTTTATTTATTTATAATGTAATTTCTTATATAATCTATAATCTTATAATTCTTCATCCTAAATTTTAGAATGTTCTACATCTTAATTTCTCTTATAACCACACTTCCAAATAATCATCAAAAGCGAAAATGAATCACCAATCAATGAGAAAATTTAAAGGTCTAACAGTCATGATTTTTAGTTTTCAAAGTAAATCTAACATCCTTTACTACAACTTAAGCATGTATTCGCCACTAAATATAATAACCAGATTAGTTTCACATTAAATAATGACCAACTTAGTGTTCAAAGTAAGCAAAAAAAAATTATCATCCATGATTTTCAGTCATGGTTCAGTCTATATTTCACTCAATTTAAGTCAAGGTTCAATCTTCATTTCACTCAAAAGTTAGTTTAAAATAAGTAGGAAGTAAAAAATTTGAGTGCACTACATAAACATGTTGCATTGCATAATCACACATTCTGCTTATAATACCACTATGCTACTCAATACTCACAAAAAAACCAAATTTTTATTTTTGACATTTTAAAAGAACATCAATTTCTAATGGTTTGAACAACCAAAGCCTACTTTTTTTACCTCCCATAAAAGCGAACATATAAAATTACTAAAAATAAGTATCTTCCATTTTAGACTCTCAAAAACTTGAATTGATTATTGTCCATATAAAATATTTACCTCTAAAGTCCCTTAGCTAAAAGTTATGAGTGCTTCTAACAACTTTCACCTCTTGGTGGCCATTGTAGCATCTTCACATCTTCTCTGAAAAACCTAAAAGATATACATACATACATCAACAACACCTTTAACCTGAAAGATATATATTCATTAATTTAACAGAAATAAATCATGTATCAACTATGATAACCACAAAAATCAACACTAACATTAACTATAGGTTCTTTGAATATTTTCCTTTCATCTATTAAAAATTCAGCTTGTTGAGTGGAAACATATAAGCAAGTATTCACCACATGTATTTTTTTTATCTAGCTTCTTAAATTCACAATAACAAGATTTTCTATTTAACTTGAAAAGAAGAACTAACTTCTCTATATTTGACATAATCTTGAGGAAGAAATATCTAATTTTAAGAATAAGAGAATATTAATCTCTAATAGAACATGTGTGATTAGTCATAATAACTACGTAGAAATAGTTTTAAAAGGCATGACTTCAAATTTATTTTGTAAGCATTTTTTTGGGAGTGGAGCCTTTTGGAAGATAATACATTAGCTTCCCCAAACTTGTTTAAGTTATCTGTCTCAAACGTATTATCTTATCTTTATGTTATTGATTAACTAATTTGGTTACCTTGACTACTGGTACCTTGATGAATTCAAAATATCTAGATAATGAACTTTTCTTCTTAATATACTTCATATGTAAGGCTACATAAACCTTGAATAGGCTAACCATTCATATCTTTTTTTTTCTAGCTAGGATACATCAAATGATGTCTCGTGAGATGTGTGCTCAAGCAATAACTGAACATGATTTGTCCTTTAAGTTTGTTGAGTTTAGAAAGATTAGGTAGTAACTAAAGTACCTCAATCCTGATGTAATTTCTATTAGTAGAAATACTACTAAGGTTGATGTCTTGAAAATTCATATGAGGGAGAAGGAAAAACTTAAGGAACTAATGGCTAGAATCCCAAGTAGGATTTCTTTAACTTCTGGTTTGTCGACTGCATGTACCATTGAGGGTTACATTTTTTTTACTACTCACTTTATTGACACAAATTGGAGGTTAAATAGCAAAATTCTGAACTTTTGTTACATGCCTCCCCCTCACATTGGACATAAGTTGTCTAAGAAGATACTTGACTTTTTGATTGATTAGGGAATAGAGAAAAATATTTTTTCTATCACTTTAGATAATACATCTGCCAAGGATGTTATGCAAGAGCATTTAAAAAGTCAACTTGTTTTTCAAAATAATGGGTTGTTGTGTGATGGAGACTTCTTTCATGTTCGTTGTTTTGCCCATGTTCTTAATCTTATTATTCAAGAGGGAGCGAAAATGTGTAGTAAAGCCTTGGAAAAAATAGAGATAGTGTGAAATATGTGAGGAGATTGGAGAGTAGAATGAAAAAAATTAAATGAATGCATTGAAAGAGTTGGTGGTGTTAATACTTCAACTAATTTGTGTCTAGATTTTCCTACAAGGTGGAATTCGACTTATTGGATGCTTAATTGTGCTATTAAATATCGTCGGGCATTTTGTATTCTTCACTTTCATGATGAGAATTATAAGTATTGTCCTTCAGTTGAAGAATGGAAAAGAGGAGAAAAGATTTGTGTATTCTTGTTGCCTTTCTATGAAACCACCAATATGATTTCAGGGACATCTTATCCTACCTCCAACTTGTATTTTTTGCAAGTTTGGAAAATTCAATGTGTTCTACTTGCAAGTTTGAATGATGATGATGGAGTTGTAAAAGAAATGGATGAAATGATGGTTGTTGTGGAAGGAGAATAGTGTTGTACTTGTTGTAGGAGATGTTCTTGACCCACGTATAAAGCTTTCTATATTGGAATATTGTTACTTCAAAGTTGATGCATCTACAAGTGAGAGTAAGCTGAAAAAGTAAAGAACAAGTTGTACAAGCTATTTGAACATTATTCTTTCAAGGAGAAAAATACTACCTAAGGTACACCTACTTCCAACATTGTGAATGAACCCAAGTCTTTCTCTCATATGTTGTTTAATTTAAGTTTTTTTTTATGTCTATTCAATTAACAATATAGCGATTTTTTTATTGAACTTTATTATCATAATTGGTTTAACGATTTCTTTTTCTTTCATTTTATTTGTTTAGGAATTGAAAATGCACAATTAGTAACTTGCTTGTAAGATTGAGATGTCTCAACTTGAAGTTTATTTGGAGGAACCAAATATGGATTTCAGTTACCATGAAAACTTAGATGTCTTACATTAGTGGAAGGATAATAAGAATAAATATCCAATTTTATCCTTAATTTAGTTGTTTTAGTTTGGCTTTGTGAAAATGCCATGGTTATTGGCATTAAGGTTACTATTTTGGATTATTGCTTTATTTTCATTTCATGGATATTGGCTTAGTATTACTTGTGGTGAATGTTGGATTGTTGTGATGATGTCATGTGTTAGTGCAGATGATATAAATGTTGTGATGTTATGAGATTGAGACTTTGACACCATTGTTGTGATGTTGTCATGGATATTGGACTAGTATTATCTGAATGTTTTTTGTTTTATTTTGTTTGTATAAGAATGAGGTTATGAGTATGAGTGTATGGCACATCTAATTTGTTTTAAAAATCATTAATTTATTTATTTTCTTTAAAAATTGATAGATCAACCTGCCAACCTAGACCCATCTATAAATATTTTTGGATTTAGATAGGCAAATCTGTCACCCTGACCAAAAAAGGAACATACTAATACTTTTAGCCCTTTTCTAAAATGCAGAACGAACCAACCAACCCGTTTTTACTTTTAACGGGTTGGTAGTAGGTTAGGATGGATGAGCTTGTTTTGATATCCCTAAGAGAAAGTATATAGATTAGAAGCGTTTGAAATTAAGTGATGGTAATTGACCAAGAAAAGGGTGAGGAGGCTGATGGCATCTATAGTATTGTGTGACCGAATCACAAGCTATTGTTAACTCTAAAACACCACCACTCTCCATCTCCTACAAACAGTGGTGGATCCCGAAAATTATTCAAGGGGGGCACTCAATAAGGGAGACACTCAATAAGAACCTAAATACATTTCCATTCTAAAAAATGGCAAATGACAAAAATGAATCAATGTATAAGTATGCATCAAAGCTAAGCCAAAGATTAAAAAAAGGGAAGATAAAGAATCACTTGAAAATTTGAAAACAGAAGAAGGAAAAAGAGAACCAAAGATACTGAGAATTAAGAAACAATATCAGAATAGAACCATCAGAGCTAAACTAAAGATAAAAAAAGGGAAGATATTATAGTAAAATAAACTAGAGAAAGTATGTCTTATCTAAAACAACCAATAATATAACAATTTTCATGTTATAATATAGCAATGCAAGGAAAATATAACAATTTAACCAATTTTCTAAAAAATTCAAACTACGAATCCATGAAAAATATAAAAGGAGCAAAAGTACACACAACTTTGATGTGTCAAGAAATGATATACCTACCTCTGTAATTTCTAGAGAAAGATCAAACTTCTTGTGAGCAGAAATAGAAGGTATTGTGACTTCACTAAATGTGACACAGGATTTGACAAAACTAAGATGTTTCTTAGCACATTTCAAAGCTTGAATTGCTAGAGTGAACAAGTGTTTCCTGCAAGAAAGCATGATAACTTTATCACTTATACCAGGCCATTTTGCCAAAACTTTTAAGAAAAACAAAGACAAACCTTAAGCTCATTTAATCTACCAAAAGCATTGTTCCATCTCTGTTCCATAATCTACCTAGTGAATAAAGGCAATTAAGACTCAACATTAGTAAGCATGAGAAAAACATTACCACAACTAAAGTGACCATAGAGATAAATAATATCAAAACGAACAGATTACCATGTGCACAAAGTGAGCTATTGTCGAAAATCAGAGTGCAACATCAATTGAAGATTAGACAGAAGAACTCTAACACGTTGAGCTCTAAAATAAGAGTATCGAAGCTCCATTAAGGTTTGAGTTCAACGGTAACACATCCACTTATTGCAAACAATAACGAAGGTTCAATTTCACAATCCCCTACAACTGGGAGAGGCCAAGGGCGTGGCGCTGCGGAGTAAACTACAAACCGATGCTATGATTCTCGGAGGAGGGGAAGTTGTTGCCGATGACGATGGTGCGATAAACAAGGGTGTGGACTATGGATGCCAGATCGCAAGTGAGGTGACGCGCAGGAACGCAGCTCGAAGTCGGAGCCTCGAAGGTGTTGGTGTGTTGTGCAAGGAGGCTCTGGTTGGCGGTGGCGGTCCTGGCGGATGAGGAGCAGAAGATCGCGTGGCCCCACGGCGAGAGGAAGGAAAGGTCGAGGACGAGGTGCTTGACTGCTTGAACGAGAGAAGAGAAGCCTTAGTGGACAGTGGTATCAGGTATGCACAGTGGGCTAGGGTATTTTGTGAAATTTTGTAAAAAAGAGAGGTATTTTAGTAATTTCATATGAAAATTTAAGGGGTTGTGCTTGGTCCGCCCTTGCCTACAAACCCTAAGGCTTTGTTTGGGAGAGAGATTTTAGAGGGGAAGGGAGGGAAGGAAAAGGTTTAGGTGGTGAAATCTCCTTGTTTGAGAGTTTTAATTTTTGAGGAGAAGGATTTGAGGATTTTTAAAACTCCTCTGAAATCCTCTAAAGCCTAAAAATTGTTGTTCTCCAATTTGGGGGTTTTTAGAAGGAAAAGTAATTAAAATTATTATCCTACTCCAACTACAAATTCAAAAATATATTAAAATATATTTTTAATATATTTTTACATTTAAATTATATAATTTTCACATTTAACATCTTATTAACTCTCAATTTCTCTCTCTTAATATATTTTTAACTCCCAAACAAAGAGGAAGAAACTTCCCTCATTTTCCTCCATTTCCTTCCCCTCCCTTCCCCTTGAATCTCTTTTCTTCCTCTCCCCTCCTAACTCCCAAACAAAGCCTAGGGAGAGGGATTTTAGAGGGGAAGACAGGCAAGAGAAAAGTTTATGTGGTGATCTCCTTGTTTGAAATTTTTAATTTTTTTAGGAGAAGAATTTGAGGATTTTTAAAACTCCTCTAAAATCTTCCAAAGCCTAAAAATTGTTGTTCTTCCAATTTGGGAGTTTTTAGAAGTAAAAGTAATTAAAATTACTATCCTACCCCAACTACAAATTCAAAAATATATAAAATATATTTTACATTTAAATTATAGAATTTTCACATTTGACATCTTATTAACTCTCAATTTCCCTTTCTTAATATATTTTTAACTCCCAGAGGAAAGAACTTTCCTCATTTTCCTCGCTTTCCTTCTCCTCCCTTCTATCTCTTTCCTTCCCTTCCCCTCCTAACTCCCAAACAAAGCCTAAGCATTCCAATTTCCCTGCGATGCCTTGTTCCTCTCTCATAGTCACCGATAATGATGAGGGCGATTCACTTCTCATCTCCAATCTTCGAAGGCTTGGTACAGAGAGGGGTTTGAGTGGATCTTGCTAATGATGAAGAGGATGCTAGGCTTAATTTGCTTCATGGCTGTTGAACTTTGCAGAGATCATTGAAGGTTCTTTATGGTTTTGTTTGGGAGTTAGGAGGAGAAGGGAATGAAAGAGATTCAAGGGGAAGGGAGGGGAAGGAAAGGGAGGAAAATGAGGGAAGTTCCTTCCTACTTGTTTGAGAATTAAAAATATATTAAGAGAGGGAAATTGAGAGTTAATAAGATGTTAAATATGAAAATTATATAATTTAAATGTAAAAATATATTAAAATATATTTTAATATATTTTTGAATTTGTAGTTGGGATAGAATAGTAATTTTAATTAACTTTCCTTCTAAAAAATCCCAAATTGGGGGAACAACAATTTTCAGGCTTTGAAGGATTTCAGAGGAGTTTTAAAAATTCTCAAATCTTTCTCCTCAAAAATTAAAACTTTCAAACAAAGAGATGTCACCACCTAAATCTTTCCCTTCCCTCCCTTCCTCTCTAAAATCCCTCTCTCAAACAAAGCCTATAGGGCTAGAGAGAGGCTGCCCATGGATCCGGCGAGATCATTGAAGGGTTTTGCAGAGAGAGGGTTTGGTGATGAAAGAAGGCGTTCTGCGTCGGTTGTAACTTGTCAAGCAGCTATTCATTCATTATACTAAGAAGAGAGTAAAGGCATGAGCGTATATAGCTCTAGCAATCTCAATTATGTATTATTAATTGGCATGTTACATCCGATCCAGAACGGACTCAGTAATGCTTGTGCTGCTAGAGCGGAATTGTCTGGGAATTTTCTACAAGGCTGAAAGGAATGAAGAATTAATTGCTTATACTGACAGTGATTATGCAGGGGATCTTGAAGACAGGAAGATCACATCTGGTTATGCTTACTTTTTCTTGTTGGGAAGAGGAGTGATCTCTTAGGTGTCAAAGAAACAACCTGTGGTTAGCTTATCCACAACTGAAGCATATTTTATAGCAGCCGCGCATTATGTGCGTGTCAAACTGTCAATGCGTTTGTCTAATGTGATGTTTTTTTTGATAATGTCTCTACAATTAAGTTATCCAAAAATCCAGTTTTACATGGAAGAAGCAAAAACATTGACGCTAGGTTTCATTTCTTAAGAAACTTATGCAATGATGGTGTCATTGAGTCAAATTATTGCAGTACAAGAGATCAGCTAGCAGATCCCCACTTAAAGTTGAAGTTTTTAAGCAGCTACGAAGTGCTTTGGGCATGCTCGAGGATTCTGGGATAAACTGTTGCAAGGAGGGAGGTATTGTTGACTGAGTCAATATTTTGGCTTATGTTTCTTTTTAATTATATGATTTTGTTGCTATCGTTATTAAGTTACCCACGTTTAGGATAATCTCGTTATAAACTTGGCGAAATTCATTTGCTGGAATAAGATGCCCTGAACATTATTCCATATATTTTTTAGTCCCAATTTTTTATATTAGTAAATTAAATTTAAATTATCATCTTTAAAAAATAATTTGTCACCGTCTTGTATTTTCAGGGATTAAAATGAATATTTATCCCTTATTTTTCTAATAATACAAGCGTTACTTATTCTTGTTTAGATATTTTTTTCGCTAATTTGATCATTTTGTCTCTAAGTCCTCATTTGTGTTTCAGTATTTTAAGTGCATGATAACATATCCTTTTTAGCTTATATTGAAAATTAGGTATTCACAAAAAAAAAAATGGAGAATAGGTATCCCATTCTTATAATAATATAAAGGCTTAAATGCTTAATTGTTTAAATTAAACACCAGCATATAAATCAAACCAAAATTACTTGTATTCCAAGAACCAAATCAGAAATCTAATATCTATTTATCTAATAATCTTCTAATATCTATTTAAAAAATCTTTAGGCCCTGGAAATTTCATGTTTGCCCATACTTAATATCTTGACAGCTGTCCATAGTTAGTTGATAAAATGAGAATTTTAAAAAAGTTACACATGCGCGCTCTCCTTCTTTCTCTGTTTTTTTTTTTTTTAATTTTCTTCCATTTATGCACACTTCCACTTTTTTTTTCTGTTACCTTCTTTAAAAATTTCAAATTTCAAAATTTGAAATCACCCACACTTTCACTTCGTCTCTCTCTTTCTCTTCTCCACCAAATCTCCTCAATATTTTCTCTCTCTTCCTCCATCTTCTCCTCTCTTTTTTCTCTCTCTTATCTTTCTCTTTCTTCCTCACTGCACCACCGCTGCCTCTGCCTTACTGCACTACGGTCCCGTCTCTCTTCCTCTTCCTGTCTCCTCTGTAAATAGCAAGATCCTTTTTTTTGCTTCAATTTTTTTTTGTTTTTGTTATTCTTCTCATTTTTTTCTAGTGATGGATGGTTAGTGTAAAACCAAAAAGCTTATAAAATTTGGAATTTTGTTTTGTTTTGTTAATTGATTGCAGGACACCGTAAAAGGAGGGATTTATAAAGAAGCAAAAAATTTCAGCTCATCCATTGCAACTTTGGTTATATTTTTTGCAAAATTTGATCCATGTCAACTACAGAGTAGCTACCACGTGACAATAGCAATAGGAAGCTGAAATCTCCTTCTATCATCTCCTTCAATATTTATTTATTTAATTTATTTTTCTTTTTACTTTCTTGATCCAAGAAAAAATTGGCAGTTTCAAGGACATGGAAACAGATGATGCACCTTTTGTTAAAATGTTTGTGAGTAGTAAGTGGATAAATTACTTCAGCTGATTTTTCACTTTGTTGTATGCATAGTTTTGTCAGATGGTCATGTCTTGCATCACTCTGTTCAGTTTGTAACTTCACTCTTTTTCTCCATAATTTGTATGATCTATTTTAACAGGTTGTTGAAATAAGTCGTGTTTTACGATATAGATGTGTATTTGTCCATCAACCACTTACATACTTCATGGGCCTTTTTCTGTTATCCCATTTTTAAGTACACTACCACATGTATAAAATTTTGAATTATATCATTTATACATTTTCTATAACACTTCCTACTGTATTATTTTTTATCTCTATGCTCTGCCTGAATTGATAAGCTCAGTGAGTAACAAGACTTACTTTGTTCAGTTGATTGTTTATAACATTAAGAAGTTAGCATTAATTTAGTTCCTCAATAATATAAAAAAGAAATCAATTTAATCTCAATATTTTGTTTGTGCATGGAAGAATGATTTTGATTTCAATTTGTTGGACACATGATTTTGATTTCAGTTCCACGAATGAGGGATTAAAGTTGAAAAACATGAAGTCAGCTTTTCCCATATTCACTCATGCAGTTTATAATCCCATATTACATTTCAGCTTTTCTAATATGACTTTATGTTCCCAGTTCTTTGATCTATATGAGAAACTCTTGAATCTTCTAATTATGTCACAAGGAGGCAATCTTTTCAGTCACAATAAAGCTGATCATACATGAGTCACTTTAATATTTGCAGAGTACTGTTATATCAGAGAGTCAACTTTTACTAATGTTGTTATTCAACTTTGAATCTTAATTTGTCACTTAAAAAAATTTATCCAATGTTTGACCCAATTTATAAACTATTTGTAATTTGTCACAACGACCCAATTTCTTCCAGCTGTGAAAATTATTCTAATTGTTTAAATAATATAGGCATGGATGCATAGACCCAATTTTATGTTTTGGTTATTGATCAATGAGTCTAATAATCTTTATCATGTGTTGGATCTTAATCAAAGGATTTTCCTTTTTAAAGTTTTGACTTTTGATAATCCAATTGTGTTTCTGTGTGACTAAACTCAAATATTGGAATTATGAATAGTGGGTTGACAAGTGATATATTAAATTCATTTTCTGTATATGAAAGCAAAAGTATTATTTGAATTGTTTAAAAAATATAGGTATGGATGCATAGGCCCAATTTCATGTTTTTGTTGTTTATGTTAGTCTTATTGATAGAATGTTGATTGAAAGGCTAATCAAAACTTCTTCCTTTCGTAGTATTTCATTCCTTTTCTGTTTATGATTTTTAGGGGAGAGGTCATATGAAAATATGGACTTGGACTACTATACTACAATATGATCAAACGAATCATATACTTAATGTGCTTTCTTTTTGTCTTTTATGTTATTTTTATTAATGGACATTTTTGTTTTCTTATTTAAAAATCTAATAATTTTCTTAATGTTTTGTAATTATTGTGTTATATTTAGGTAGTAAGACTTTGAAGTTTCTTGGTTTGATTAAAGATGAGCAGAGAAATGAAAACCTGTCTCTATTGCTCTAGAAACCCATTAGGCTCAATTCTGCAAAATTTTAAAAGATCAAATTGTTACATATGATTTAACTTTGTTCAGTGGCAAGTTTAGAATGATATATGGTTGTATTATGCCAAAAATGATGGACATGTTATGTTGAATAGCTTCACTCATGAGGCTAGGATAGAGAAAACCTCCTTACCCCAAATTTTGTCATTGAAAATGTAGCAAACTAATATATTAAAGTTTAACATGTATAAACTTAAATGTTTGAAAATTTTAAAAAAAAGTTTAATTGGGTAATCATATTGATTTGGGTTGTAAAAGTAAATTGAAGAACTGAATTGGGTAATTGGTTTAGATTATCAAGTTAATTAGGCCAATGATCAAATGAATATTCCTACTACATATTTCTCATATTTTTAATTCTCTCAACTGTTCTGTTCTGTCTCTTAATATAGTAATATATTCCAATAAGTTTCTGCAACTTTATAATCCGTGTTTGAATTTTTTAGTTTTGTTTTGACACACCAAAATTAACCTAATATATGTATGCAGGGAATATTAAACCTATAAACACTACCTTAGACATTCAATTCACTGGCTTTGAGGTTGTTTTCGGCCTCCGTAAGTAACTCTCAACTTGAATTTGTTGTTCTTCTTCTTGGTTTTGATCCAGATGCCTTTGCTAAGGCTCACAAAGTATGAGTTTGAGTCATGATTATTTAATGTTGTAAGGCTCCCAAAGTATGAGTTTAAGTCATGATTATTTTTCACAACTTCTTACTATGATAATAATAAGAATTATTAGTGGTCACTTTGTTATAAATGAAGCATGATGTACATGGAAGTTGAGTAAAATTTCAATTTTATCAGCTTATACATTAAACCCAGTATTGATAACTGATTACAAATTAAAGCTGGTAAGTTGCCTATTGTACTATTCCATGAGGTGTTTGACAAAATGTGTTTTGCTTATCATGTGTTTCACAATATTGATGCTTGGTACATTTACTAAACCATCATCCCAATTTTGGGACAGTTTAGCCTGAACATATGTTTTTTTACTTTGGGTTAGTAGTCCCATATGACCTTCTGCACCAGAATTTTTAATTACACATCTTTCATGCTATAAAAATCAATACATCATGTTAAAAACTCTGAATGAGATTCACAGTTACCAAGTAACAGAGTCCAGTTTTACAATTATATAGCATTAGAAATGACAACTATGTAGTGCTGAAAAAAAAGACCGATTATTCCTTTGGATAGTTATTGGCAGAGTGTTTTTTAAAGCCAAAGTATATTACCTTGTGAATAAGCATTTTTCAATCTCAAATTGTATATGATCTTCAGTAACTTTTATTACTGGGTGAGTTATTGGCATTTTCTTAATCTCTGCCTGTAAAGTACATACAGTTTTTAAATACATTTAGAAGTTTGAATTCAAATATGATTAGTATAGCATGAAGTGGTTTAATAGAAAATAACATATAAGCATTATCAACATGGCTCAAGGTAGCTAAATGTAAGGTGCAGGAAGTTACAGCCCGTCCATAATACACATTACAATCTTTTATTACTTAGGTCTTTTTTGGTCCCATACTATTTTAGTCTATGGTCTCCAAATGGATCCAAATCCATAATTTAAGCCTTGGTTAGTCCTAAATTTGCTCGGTTATAAAATGCCTTCCCAATTCCCACAACCTAACAACTTTATGCTATGGAGAAAGAAATAAAAAAAAACATTTTTAGGGGCTCGAGAGTAGTAAAACAAATTTAAGTCATATGATATCATACATAAGCTATTTCAAATATCTCTTTCCACATTTTAGTCATTGTTATATTTTAGTTCATTTATATTTTTAATACTTTAACTGAAGTGATAAATATTGAATAATAATTTAAGAAAATTTTACTTACTCCAAATGAAATATTGTTTAGAGAGAAAACTTTGGCTAATTGTAGAAATAATGAGTGAAATGTACATTATATAAAAATCAGAGAATATTAATAATATTTAATTGAAATGCTTTGAATAGAAAGAGTCTCACATTCAAAGTTATTATTTATTGTAACCTATTACTTTACTTATAATAAAAGAACATATTCTTGGACATATGGCACACTCTTCAACATCCTCAGCTTGCTTTTCTTAGGTGGCAATCCCTCATTCTTCCTAAGCTTTTAAACAACTTTTGAGATAGGCTAAATAAATATAGATGGATGCAGGTTTCTAGAATTAATAAATATATTCAAGGAACAGGTTTTTAGATTGTATTCATAGTCACTTTAAAATCTTTTTACACCTCTATTAAACAAGACAGTGCCGCATCATTGAGAAAATTTAAGCGTTTTGCTTGCAGTGTAGGGTTTTAAAGTTGGTTCTTTCAATTATGTTTTTTTTTTTCTCATTTCATAATTTTAATTATAGATGGCAATTCAAGTTGTCTCCCTCTCCCTCCATTTTCTTTCCATACATATGATGATCATATGAGGACTGTTATGCTTTGTTGTTGTCTACAGATTGGGTATGAGGAGAGACAATTGACATATGCCTTGCTTTTACACAACAAGGTGAGTTACAGTTAATACATAATAAGTCTGATTAAAGACAGTAGGTCTTGGAAACAAGAATCTAATATCTATTTAAAAAATCTTTAGGCCCATGAAAATACAAATCTACCCATATTTTATATTCTGATAGCTGTCTTCACTTGGTTGATAAAATGGGAATTTTAAAAAATGACTGTTGCCTTACTTTTTAGGCTACGGATGTGAACGATTGAGAAAGGTAATTCAAATTTTGGAAACTTCTAAAAGCTTCTTTACTACGGAGTGACAAGTTAGTAAACAGTAAGTTTTAAAAAATTCTATTACTTCTCTTTCTTCTCCAAATAAAGTGTTCTGCATAAGAAAAAAAAAAGGAAAACTACTGCAATCTCGGTTGAAGCTTTGTAAGAGAAGAAATGGAAAAATGAGAGAGAGGCTGAGGACAAGGAAGCGAAAATGGACAAGAGTTAAGGAGAAATGGGTTTGGTTACACCTCTTCATTGTCTCTCATTTTTTTTCTTTATCACATATTCATCAATGTTGATATTGAAGAAATTAAAAAATTTAGAAGCAAGTTTAGACTGAATATTTTTTATATACACATAATCTTAGTAATGGAATTATAAGTCTGAATAATGTTATTCTTATGTGATATTTTTCAACTCTGATGTTAATAGCTAAATGCAAATAGAAACACAAAATGAAAATCTATCTCAAATTAATATCTTCTCACAGTTTTCTGCAATCTTTCAATATTCAAAGCAGGAAAATTTTATGTAGAAAGCAAGTGCCAAGACCCTTAGTCAGATTAATGAGACTAGACATGTTTTTTTGTATCAATTTATAATTTTACACCATCATTTAATTTAGTTAATCTATTGTTTTCTCGCTTATTAATTTGCAATATTGTGTTATTAGTATAATATTATGAAAATATGCTATTAGGAAATCCAATGTCTAACTGTTGCTACAATTGGTAAAATTATTGTTGGGCCAAATGGATGATATTGTGAAGGATGCACCAATTGTTATAAGAGTGCAGACCCATAGAAGCTCCCTTATAGATGTATTTGTGGTAGATACATTGAGAAACATGCAACAAGGTATACTGTTATTGTAATCATTTTTATAAATGACATTCAAATTACTTGCCCATTTTAAAAATCATTGTATTGTTTGCACTTTTTCTCAATTTTTTTTATCATTCATATTCATAGGTATAAAGTTGAGGTTGAATTTAATCACAAGTTTAATTCAAAGTTTGTCTTCTGGGATCGAGAGTGTGAAATATTAATTGGAATTATTGTTGCTGATATTGGGCTCCTACTAATCAAGGTACACGTTTGCATCTTTGTTGTTGTTTTTTAATTGTATCATTTATTTTATTTGTAAAATTAAAAAATTATAATTTATTTTACATATAAAACAAAAACTAATTATTTACATTTGCTAAAAACAATAAAAGATGATGAAACTTTCTAATTCTTTTATAATATAATTTCATATCAGCTACACTAATATCATATAAGCTATCAATCAACTCAAGTGCTTTTATGAAAAGCTATGTCAAAAACTTTAAGAAGAGAGAAAAAATTTGCAACTTCATTAGTCTAAAATGATAATAACAAATGCAATCAGAACACAAACAATTTCTTAACTCTCAACCATTATAGCTTAATATGTTGACCCAAGCAAAGTTTCTACCTTCATTTACCTTATCTTCTCCAGATTCTTTCATTTATTTCTCTTCAATACAGGTCTGATTTATACGAATTTGGTAAAAGCTTTGGCGCATTACAGGTTTATATTGCGAACATCTTTATCTTGTTATTCTTTCTTGCAGTCGAGAGTTTCTGAAGTAATTTATTTTGTGGAGAAGAGACTAAAAAATTCAGATATTGCATTTGTTGTCTCTCACAAACTACTTTCATTGGTTGGTGTAACAATAACATCTTCATAAACTTTTGAATATAAACAAATTATTGTCACAGAGTTATGCAACTTCTACCATATTTCACTGCACTTTTAATTATATATTATAACGTTGTAATTAATACAGCATAATAAATTTTTATTAAAATTACATATTTGCGTTCAAATTATTATCATTCCTATATCTATTAAAACTTTGATACATTCCAACTAAGGTCTATCCTATTTTGATTTATTAATTTCTATTATTAATTTATCTCAAATTGTAATTTTCTAACATTCAAAAAAAGTTTACTTCTTAATCTAATCACAATTTTCCTACTAAAAAAACAAAAATAAAATATAGCAAAGCGTAGCGGAGCGACCCGTGCTTATACATGGGTTACTTACTAGTTAAATATAAAAAGGCTATCTCATTCGCACTAGCTCTCAAAACAAATTCTTCTATACTTATTATAAAAATTTAAGAAAACAACCTATTTAATAGATGTCAAATTCTTTTATAGCACATCATCTTTATGTAATAATGAAAAGATAATTGAAATAACATACATTATATATATATATATATATATATATATATATATAATATGGTATAAAATAGAATTTCCATAGAGTAAGAATCTCAATTGATACCTCAGGACATACCCATTCGCCAGGATTCAGCCAATTGCACAGCCCACAGTGGCCGTGTTCGATGAGAAAGCAAGCAAATTAAACATACCAATGATACCTTAATCAAAATGCAAACATATGGTGCACCATGAATTGCCCAATACTGCAACACTAACCCATATAATATAGTATAATATAATATAAAACAAATCACTTTTTTTTCATACTTCACATACAATCTGATAACAAATTAATTATTCAGTTAATATAGAATATCCCAAATGCATTTCTTCTTCTAAAAAAAATAATATCCCAAATGCAGAAAGACTTCTTAGATTCTTCAACAAGATCCGATCTCAACTTGAACGTTAGTAAACCCCCTCATTAGGTTTAGCAAAAACAAAGTGAAAGTTGCTTTTCCCCCCTCTTTTTCTCTCACCCACTTCCACCTAATATCTAAACCGTTGCAAAATTAAACCTTTTTCACTTTATCAAATTCTACATTGATGAAAAGCAAAAGAGTTTCAAGGTGTATAAACTGTTGATAACTCAATCAGCCATAGATACAAAAGAGAAAAAAAGACAGTGCCAAAACCTTTAAATTCATCCAATATTCTTCTTACCATCCATCATGGCTGACACAAACACAAACAGTAACATGTCACTGCCACAAACCCATCAACTAAACCCCACTGTTGAGCCTCTCTTGCATGCCCTTGACCCCATATCACTGGTCCTCAACCAGAATTCCAATTCAGACCACCCTTTCCCTTTGAGGCTCACCTCCGCAGATAGCTTCATCTTGGAGAGAGGACCAAACTACACTGCATATGCTGAACTGAGAGAAACAAGGTTGCAGATGAAGTGTTTGATGCAAGAAAAACAACAACAACATGAAGCTCAGGAATTGAAACCAAGGACAAAACCTGTAACCCCACCAAGGAAGAAACAGGTCAAGTTTCAAGCTTGTGAGGGACACTCAAAAGGGTCCTTCTCTATTGCTCAGTCTGTGCCGGATTTCTCTTCCGCATTAAGGAAAGAGAATAGGAAACCTGTGAACACCTTGCCTTCAATGACACCACCAAGCAAGAGTGGCGATGGGGCGGTGTTGAGTTCAAGAGGGAGCAAGTCAGTGAGTGGAGGGGACAAGAAGAAGGGTGGTGGTAGTGTGATGGCAAGGAAGAGCTATGCTTGCATTAATGAGCTTAAGAGTTTGTCTTCTGCTACAGCCATTGCCATCAATGGTGAAGGTAGAGGAGGAGGACGGGGTAACAAGGTGATGGGGAAAACAGTTTCAGGGCATCACAGACAGTTTTGAATGTGGTTGTTGTGGAAATATTGATTCCTTGAATTTGGTCTTGTTCTTTATTGGTTGAGTTTGTTGGCTTCGAGAGGCTGTGGTGATGGTTGTGCAATTTCTCTTTTGGTTTCCATTCATTCTGTTTTTCTTTTTGGTCTCCTTTTGAGGAACTTACAGTATGATGTAAAATTGTAAAGTTATGGTGTATGTAACAGTGTTTCTCACTGTAACACTATTATAGGAAATACATAGTTTTGCCATTTCCTCTTTAAATGGACTTTGTTCATTTTGGTGTTTTGAAATGAAGTATCTTCTATCAAAGATTTGAAATAGATCTATGTCTGGTGACTAATGTTTAACCTGAAGTGAGCCATCTCATTCAACTAATTATTCTTGTAGTCTTTTAATTCCCAAAGTTTAAGATAGGAAAATTTATTTTTCTTTTTTTAAAAAGATCCTCTTCAACATGTTATCAACCTTTTGCTTTACAGATTTTAGTGGCATCTTTTTGTTTCTTTATAGTGTGCTTAAGAATTGGCTAATGCCAGTTGTTTCTTTTGTTAGTTTTGATCTTCAATATTTGCTTCATTTGTTAAATGAATACATAGGAATAAAACAGGCTTCAACTTTCTAATCATCAGCTTAGATTAATGATCAAATAACTGGATAACATTGGTGATTTTTAGGCAAATTACACATACAAAAAATAATAAAGACTATCATCCTTGGATGCTATCTATCCAGTTAGCCAAAAGATCCTGAGAGACCCACCATCAATCTATTTCTACAACAATGTATACTGTTGTTCATGGATCAGAAACAAAAACAAGAGAAATTACTAGTGATATGTTGCATGACTAGTTTAGAGGAATTTCAGTAGCAAGAAGTAGAAAAATTCAAATGGTGCCCAGTCTTGGAATCAACAAGTTCTTCAACAAATTTCACCCACCAAAATTTGGAGTACATTCCTCATGTATATAAACACAGTCTCAAATGCTTCAATATTTAAAATCAGTCCTTTTCCTCAAGGGGTTGCTCATGTCACATGCTATTATCGTCTAGTACCATCCCTCCTATACATGGCTACTTCTTAATCTAACTTTTGACCTCTTGAACCAAAACCTTAGCTTTCATGAATAATGCAGCTTTTTTCCATGCAAACCATGCCTTGACTACTCTGTTAATAATATTGGCAGTAATTTGATTCTAGATATTCTATTACACAATCAAATAGAAATGCCTTAAGTTGGTTTCTCACGTTAGATTCCTCACATCCAACAAAGACATTACAATCTGTCCACATATTCTCTTGCCATGGTTTTCAATTCATCAAACAGAAAGCAATAAATGAGAAGTTGTGATGAGTACATAGCGAAGTATTAGTTTGCCTTTTACTAAAGAATACCATGTACTTGTCACTTTAAGCTGCATAGGTTAATTTTTTTTTTGAAAGGGACTTCTTATGAGGACCCTACAAATATTTCAAAATTTGGAAACTACTCTGCATATGCTGAGCTGAGAGAATCAAGGTTTGCACATGACTGTGTGTTATGCAAGAACAACAGGAGCCTCAGGAATTGGAACCAATAAAACCAGCAACAATGCAACCCCACCATGGAAATAACTAATAGGTCAAGTTTCAAGCAAGTCAGCAGGGTTGCAGGTTTTGGATGGATTTGGAACCAACACGGTTAGCAACCCCACCGGAGAAGAAACAAGTTTCAGGGCAAAGAGAACAGGGAAAGGAATGATGTCAAGGAAGAGCTATGCTTTAACTGAAGTGGACATGACTGAAGCCCACATTGAGTGATGTACTGTGGAAATGAACTGTTTAGACTATAAAGTGAAAGAACTGCAACTACCTTAAATTACGGAGCCGTGTGATAATCACATAGCGAACTATTCTTTCGCCTTTTACTAAAGAATACCGTGTGTTTGTCACTTAAAGAAGCGGCATATGCCTATTTTTGTATTAGGGTCTTCGACAGACGACCCTGCAAATCTAAAATCAAAATTTTTACAGCACTCGGAAGGTCCACAAGTTAATTGCTTACACACATCTCATAGAAACGAATGCATTATGCAACCGATGTGTAGCATTCCAAAACCCTCCAAAGCAATGCATTCCTCTGTTCACATTCTTAATTCTCTTTACATGCAGTCAAATTGTACAAAGCAGATATTGATGAACCGTAACAAAAAAATGAATACAGTGTTAAGAGTAATATTTGGTTGTTAGAAATAAGCTCTCTATATAAGAGAGCACTTATCTAATGTCAATGTATCTTTTATCGGTTTTAATCAATATAATGAGTGTCTTTTATAGGACACCTTTTCTCTACTTTAAACTCTGATGTTAGGCCTCATCAAGTAGGAGTAACTTGCATCTCCTCTCAATTTTCTGATAACAGGTGTACCGACAAAAAACAATGCAAAAGTAGAGGAATGGGAGCATCTGCTTGCTCATAGTTTTCCATTCTGAATTCTGTTGAACACAGATAGTTTTCTCTCTATCAAATAGAACTGAGTCATTTGACAAAGTTAATATAACGAAGGGCACAAATAATATATAAATTCTCATGAGAGACACTACCAAGCAATTTGTAATTCTATTTTATCTTCTTTTTTCTCCACTACAATATTAGAAGGAGATAAAGACATTTAGGCTGATACAATCTTATCATATTTTATGACCCCCAAAATTACAAAGAATGCTCCCAAATCATCAACATTAAGTTATAGTTGGCATCTCTAGAGAAAGACATGCTTTCTGTGTAGCATTAATAGCACACAGTTGATAGAAGGTGAAGTATTATTGGTATGAGTGTCTGTTTCTTAATCAAAGCCCACATTGAGTAATATACCAAGTAGAAGTGAACTGCTTATGCTATAAAACAGAAGAGCTCCTTTAAGCACGGAGCTGTGTGATAAGCACAAAGTTAAAACATTCTTTCGCCTTTTACTAAAGAATCTTAGTTTAAATTTTACGTTCTCTAAATTTTATATCGTGTGCCCTTTTTATACTTGATTCTTAGATGTGATAAGAATTTTGAGAGTATGAAAATAACCCCATTTCAAAAGATTATCTAATACCAAATCACAACATTTTGTAACTAATATGCCTTTTTTCTTGAGAAAGAATATCGAGAAAGCATCCAATCAACGACAACAAAATTACTATAATATTTTTTAATGAAAAATTACAAATTTGACACTGTTTTTAAACTATTTATAAATATGGGGCTGTCAAACACGTCCAAATTGGACGTGGCTGAACACGTCTAATTTGGGCGTGTTTGGATCCTATATATGCCAATTTTTTTTTTTTTTACTTTTTTACCATATTTACCATTTCACCTTCTCTCTAAAAGTTTTTAAACTTTTTCTCTAGAATTTGTGAGTGGGTTATTTTTGCAGCAAAGCTCTGCCAACAAGTAAGTGAATTTAATAATTTTGCATATTATTAATGTTATATTATTGAATTAGAAAATTGTTAGGACTATATGAAATTGTAAGCGACATAGGTAATTTTTAGCGGCGTAGATGTTAGATTCGTAGAAAATTGTTAGGGACTATTACATAGAATTATTTTAGATAGTTTATTTTAGTTTAATTTTTAATTTAGAATTATTTTACTGAAGTTATTTAGTTCAGTTTAGTTAGAACTATTTTATTAAAGTTATGGTTTAGTTTAGTTTAATTTGTGACTAATAATGAGTATTAAATGAGGGTATTAAATTATTAATTATAATTTTGATTTATTTATATTAAGATAGTCATTAGATGACTGATTCATGCATGAAGAGATTGGTCGCATCATTGCTATCTTCAGAGAGACCTCTCGCTTGGAGGAGGCAGACCCTTATACACCCCCATCGTAGCTTCAAGACGACCCACAGGTGTATGTTGGGGTTGCCCGTGGTAGATAGGAGGGACATGAGATAGAGCGTTGACAAAAAGCCATGCACCATGTTTTTGAGCCCATAGGAGCTCCTAGGCCTCGCACTGATGGTTGGTTTAGGCCTCCACTAATAGGTTTTATATACGGTAGCCAACCTTTTTATTATGAGGCTTCTCAGCAAGGGGACATGGGGTATGAGGGATTCAGTATGCAGAGTCACATTCCTCCACCGGCAGACTCCCAGACGCAGCCTGTATATTATGCGATTGCTATGGCCATGACATCAGTGGACTTTGGGGTTGCAGCATCTGGGAGCAGTAGTGACGTACCGACTATGGATTGGAGTGGTGCCGATATTGACCGCCTGCTCTCTCAGGTTAATTATTCTTCAGGCGGTTGTGGGGATTGGCCATCACATGTACCATATGTCACCCCACCTCCTGATCATCCCCGACCATCGTCTCCAGATGTAGAGCCTTCACGGGCAACTCCATGTCCACCTCCAGATATAGAGCCTTCGCAGGCAGACCCATCTCAGGCAGGCCCTTCTCATGCCCGTGGTAGATGGAGGTTACCTGATCATCAGACGCGTCATTATCAGTGGCCACCAGAGTCTTAGATTTAATTTACATTGTCTTTATATTTTTTGTCGTTTGTCATGGACTTTATTTGATTACTTGATCGTCGTATGTGTAATCACATGCAAAACATGATGCGTAATATAACAAAATAAACCGTACATGGGTAATATAACATATTTATAAATGAAATACATTAACATACTACTATTTAAAGAAACATCATTACAAAATCATGAAATAGCACCACGATTAGGACAAGCTATCCGATTATGTCCAACTTGCTTGCAAATATTGCATTTGACGCGTCTTTGACTTGTTTTGACTTCGTCCATCTTGTTACGTACTGTACTGAACATTGGATGACCCATTGCACGCAACATGCGCCTATCAGGTATGAGAACTGGATCTTCACTCGGTGGAATAGCACCTTCATTACCAATTGGATATCATAGCAATGAGTAAGCCTGAACCAAGTTACTTACCAGGAAGACATCATCCACATACTGAAAAGGATTCTGACGAACATGTAAAGCAACAATTGTGGCGTGACTACATGGGTATTTGAAGGCCTTAAAATTGCCACACTGATAAAAATGCTCTGCAAGGTTGACTGAATATGACCTCTCCCAGCCCTCGTCCACCTCAAATAATGTTTGATCAACTTTTTATATGCGTACATGGTGGGCTGTAGCAAGGGACTGATTATGCCTCATAGCATCAACCACATTTTTGCAATGCCGTTGTGAATGGTCAACTTGTGAAGCAGTCGCCTGACCCCTGCATACAAAATAATGGACCAATCTGTTGTACGTGTGCTTCACCAAAGCAGTGATAGGCATGTTTCTTACTCCCTTCAACACGCTGTTTACTGATTCTGACAAGTTTGTTGTCATATGATCATATCTTCTCCCATTTACATTATATGCACGTGTCCACTTTTCCTTAGGGATGCTATCAATCCATTCTGCAACCTGAGGACTGATATCACGAAACCGTGCAAACGCTATCTCAAAATCAACCATAGAGGGAGTATAACATGCAAAATAATCATACAATTAACACTATTCTGTTTACAGATATATCCATTTAATATATTCAAATGGTTGTTAAGCATACCTAAATTCATTAGGGTCTTCTTCAATTTTTTATTCCTGAACCTTTGATTAAAATTACTAGCAATATGATGAAGGCAAAACATGTGATGCGCATAAGGTGGTTGTCAACCAGCATGATTCTCCACAGCAGATAATATGCTTTGGTGCCGATCTGAAATGAGACATATTTTGTATTTGGGTAATGTGCAAGTGAATGTTAGCAATGAAGTATTTCCAGGCTTCCAAAGTCTCCCCCTCAACAATGGCAAATGCAAGTGGCAGACATTCATTATTTCCATCCTAAGTCGTGGCAATCAACAATTTTCCTGTATACTTGCCATATAAATGAGTCCCATCAATTTGAATCACGGGTTTGCAAAATTTAAAAGCCTCGCAACACTGTCTGAAAGTCCAGAAAATGCGATGAAACACACGCTTTGCCCGTATCAATCAATGTCCCACAAAATAATCATTTGTTTGAATACCACAAAATGAGCCTGGTGAAAAATGAAGCATGTAGAAACGCCACATGGGCAAAAATGCATAAGATTCTTCCCAATCCCCATAAATCATTGTCATTGCTTTCTGCTTCGTATACCAGGCCTTTCGATATGAAACTTTAAATCCATACAAATGAGTGATCCTCTCTTGAACCAATGCAATTGACATAGACGGTTCCTCTTTAATCATTCCTAACAATGAAATTGTAGCATTCACATTAAGAGCACACGTTAAAAAACCACTATTTTTTTCATATAGAGCAAATTGAATAAAAACATACCTACTACAAGTGAAGCAATAACATCAGCATCAAGCTGTTTGTGACCCTGTGTAATATGGTCATTCAGGAAATTGTGTTTTCCACCCCATTTTGAAAGAAGCCACTTCTCGCTGTACGTTGGTTTAATTACCCTAATCCTCCAGGGGCAACCCTTGATATGAGCAATACACCTCATACTAAACTTGTTAGGCTTGCTCTCAACCACAATTGTTTCTTGATGCTCCTTCATGAGGTTCCACTTAATTGTAAATTGCGCGTCCTTTTTCGATGCAAATTCCTGTTAACAAACAACTCATCCCCTAATTGCAATGGACCCTACACTGAACCTGAACCCGAACCCGAACCAGAAACGGTAAAAGATTCTTCTTCTCTTGGAAGACTGAAATCAACATATGTGTAATGTGAAATTTCATCCCAAAAAGGAGTGACCTCAGCACCTGCACATACAAAATCAATTTAATAAACATTTCAAGCAAATAAAATACTATAACATACAAATATACATATATGACTACATTTTCATTGATTTCCTCCCTAACATACCTTTAATATGTTGTACTAATTGAGTATATCCAATGTTAGGATGATGATGAATTTGAGACGACCCCACATCATTATTTTCTTGGAATTCAGTCGCATGTACACCACAATCCTCATCATTATCCGACACACTAGCATCCTCCTCAAGAAGACGATCTTCCATTACAATATTTTCATCATCGTCATCCTCTTCATCCTCATCCATAACCCAAGTTGGCTCATGCTCATCTTCCTCAGACACGTTTACAACTGGAGCAACATATGATGATGTATTATGTGCAGAATTTAAAGCAATTGACCTCATGGGTAAAACAACATCCTCTGCTCCGGTAAAATCCACGTACAACTCTAAAAAATATTTCCTTGACTGGTTAAAAAATTCTTCCATTACCATTTCTATGTCTTCATCATCCAGTACTTGAAACCCCATGTATTGTTCATGTTGTCATAATCTTGTCGTCAGCAAAGTGATACATTGGTTGTCTTTCAGAGCTAATTTTTGTCGTATCTTCTCATGCAGTTCACCTAGTGTTGAGTTTTGCTTGATACCTGTCGGCCTTTTCTCCCCTTCAAAAACAACACCCCGTCGCCCTTCAACTTTCCTTCCATTAAAAAATAACACAACATGAGCAAACTCACCACTTGAACTCATTACAAAATATATCAACAAAAACAAAAACTTTTAATTTCAATAAACAATAGAATAATAGGAGATTTAGAAGAGAAGGTGTGAAGAAATGGGTTTGGGGATGAGGTTTAAATAAAGTGGGTCAGCTGAAACAAACATAAATTGGGCGTGTTTGACAACCCCATATTTGTAAATAATTTCAAAACAGTCCCAAATTTATAATTTTTTTATTAAAAAAGTATTATATTATTTTTTTCTGCCTCCAATCAACATCAACTTTAAGAACTCTAGTAACTTTGTGAGTAACTAACATAATAAGATCTACCAATAGAAATTCTCTTACTAATAATCTTTTTGTAATAATTTGGTGTCTCACATTTGAATGAGCTCTATAATATCAAAAAGGTTTTCGAATTGTAAGAGATTTTGGGTTGTGGTCAAATGGTGGTTAATTGGGTTTAATAAACGTTGAGTCAACTTGTTTATTTACTTATATGGGTCGAAGTGAGCCTAATGGGTCCAAAATATGTAAAAAAAAATCTTAATTTTTGTATTTAAAACATACAAATAATTCATTTTTCATAATGAAATTATATATTTTGACAAATTATAACAACTTTTTAGTCTATAATGTCGCATTTTGAATCAAATGAATACACATAATTTTTTCTTGGATGGTGATAGAAAAAGAAACTAATATGAAGTGATGTTAATAAATATCTTCAAAAGATGGTAAAAAAAATATTTAACACCAAACAATATATTTTAATTACTTAATAAACATATATTAAATCATTTTAACTACTTAAACATGTATTATATATTAATTTGATAAATTAATACCTAGTTTTAAATATTTTATACTTTTTTCTTTATAAAAATGACTAAAAAAATCTCACTTATAATGATATAGCATTGGATTGCTCTTTTTAGTCAAACTAAACTTTTAATTATATTAACAATATGATATATATTATACTAACAAATAATTATGTTAGTATAAAACATTAATATATATACCATCAATCAAATTACTAATCAAAAGCCATTATAATACATCATAATGTTAATATAAATCTTTAAAGGATAGATTAATTGTTTAATTTTCGTTAAACAAAAGCACTGTATTGTCCACACTATAAAAAATACACATGGCCATTTATGCAGGACTTTCGTACACGTATCAACCCTCCACGTCAGCCCTACTATAGGAGCCCAGACACACTCGCCTCAGTAGCCGGGTTGTTACTCTCGCAGGTTATCTCTCAGCTTATTTATTCAAATATTATTGATAATGCTCCAACAACATTTCAAATAACAAGTGTCTAATTATCTATAAGCTACAGATTATCTTCAAGGTACGTGAAAAAATGATAGGAATACTTCAATACAACCAAGAGGGGGGGTGAATTGGTTGAACCTTGGTATTTAAAAATTTTGTAATTAGAGTTTCCACAGGATCTTTATCACTTTAAAATTGTTTTGAAACCAACAATCTTATATTCAATCAAATTCCTCTGTCAAGAAAATCAATAGACAATTGAAATCTTTTCTGTGCAAATAATTTGATTCACAAAGCAAAGCAATTAGAAGATGAAGAGAATCAAATAAAGATCAGCCACAATTTTATACTGGTTCACTTCAAACACTATGAAGCTACATCCAGTTCTTCCACTCAACACTAGAATGGAGTTCCACTATTGCAAATAATATTCTTACAAGATATAACAAACCTCTCTTTATCAACCCTAGACAAAGTTCAGAGATCTAAACCACTATTAGATCCTTAGAGACTAACCCCACTGAGAACACTACTGAGCAACTCCTAGAGAAACCCTATCTCTAGTTATCATGCAAGAAACCCATTTACAATAAGCCAATCTTTACAGAAATTGAATAACAAAGATACAACTTCAAAGTTTAAGGAAAAAAGTCACCTGATGATCCAATTAATGATGTACATATGAATGATTAAATCAGGTTGAAAGTTGAATACAAATTCAGAACAATGCTTCCTTAAAACTTTGAAAAGATACTTCTTGCTTTTTACATCAATTTAACAACTCATGAATGTATTGTGAAAGCAAGAACCTTATGAACCCAGAGAATCACTAAAGAATGTTTGAAAAGCCTTTTAATGCTCAGTAATACAAATTGATCAAGTTAGAAAAACAGTTGAGCCAAGGTTCTATTTATAACAAATTTTAGTAACCGTTGGTAATCGATTAAATATGCTCCTGTAATCGATTATTTTACTTATATAATAGATTAAATCAAGCTTGTAATCGATTAATGTGTTCATAAAAATTCTGGGTATGGTTTTCAATCAAAATAATCGATTATTACGATGAGTAATCGATTACACCAGAAGGATGTTCAATAATGAAAGCACTGTGTAATCGATTAAGCCAGAAAGCTCCTAAGCCAAGATATGCATTGGGTAATCGATTATGACAGAAAGCATTGCAAGTATAGCATATCATGTAATCGATTACTATCTTGGGTAATCGATTATGACAAAAAGATGATTTTAAGTTTTGTCTAAGGTAATCGATTACAGTTCATAGATAATCGATTACTATGTTCATCAGGGCAGTTTAAAAAGTAAATCAAGTGAAAATAATCGATTAACCCGACATGTAATCGATTACATTGTTCTTGAAAGGTTTTCCAGAAAATACAAAGATCAAAATAATCGATTGTTTTATT
>PYAF01004753.1:0-14729 GCA_007407185.1 Glycine tomentella | reverse complement strand
AGTTAAATTACTAACATAATTTTTCTGTAGTTAAGGTTATTCTTTGGTTATGCATAAGTTAGTAATAATCTTACTTGATTAAGGTATGGTGGTGTAACCATACTCATAAGCTTAATGGATAAGATATGGTGGTGTAACCATACTTATGATATATATGATGATATGATATATATATATATATATATATATATATATATATTTTGTTTATGGATTTGATTTTTATGAATGTTGATATGTTGATGTAAATAAGACAGGTGCATTCATGTTTCTATGTTCCAAGTCCAGTACGAGGCTTTGGGGAAACAGAATCTGATGCTACATAGAGTTCGATATGTAGTACCCAGGTGCAAGGATATATGGCAAAAATTCATGAATGTTTGCGTAAGACTATAGCAGCGTCCACACTCAGTGTGGCCACATACAGTACGATATGTGGAGGCTATTTGCCCTGGGATAGTTCATCTCATGCATTCATATAGTTGCATATTTCTTATGAATGTGTTTGATTATTTGAATGATTTTACTAACCTACTAATAAGTTCGGGATTTAGCTTTGCCTACTGAGAAATTTATTTCTTACAAGATTTGTTTCATGTTTTTCTTAGATGACAACCCTGGTCAGGTTCATTGAAGCTTTGGAGTAGTGAGGAAGTTATGTACTAGACTGAAGAATGGAAATTACTGTACTTGTATTATATGAACTTTTGTAACAAGAATTATGACTATGTATAATGTATTAGTTTCAAAACTTTTGTAAGTTTTACGTTTTAGAAGTTTTACTAATATACGCTTCTTAGAAACTTATCTTTAAGTAATAGTAAAATTAATAAAAATTAGTAGAAATTTAGGTCGTTACACTAAATGGCCAAGATGCTACTCTAACTCACAACTTGTCCAGGGACAAGTCACCAATAAGTTCCAGACTGAAGAAGCCATGCTCCTCAAATATTATCACATTTCCAGAACATTTGTCTACAATTTTGAGTTCTTCAAAATGTATCATATACCAAGAGAGAGCAACGCCAGGGCAAACCTGCTCTCTAAGCTAGCCAATACTAAGAAGACTGGACACCTCAAAACTATCATCCAGGAAACACTGTAAGATCCCACCATAGACTCCCAAGAGGTAATGGTAGGCGAAGAGGAGGAACCCAACTGAATGACCCCTTACAAAAATTTCTCATCAAAGGGGCACTACCAGCAGACGAAAATGAGGCACGACGTCTAAAAATGAAGGCCATCTATGACATCATCCTCAATGACAAATTATTCAAAAGAGGGTTGCCAACAGTTCTACTAAAATGTCTGGACAACCAATAAGCAAACTACGTCTTGAGAGAACTCCATGAAGGGATCTGCGGCCTCCACACAGGGGGATGCTCCCTTGCCACCAAGATAGTACGTGTAACATCCTCAAAATTATATCTTGAATTCATATTTAATTGAATTGTGGAAGTGTGATGATACTTGGATATAAAATATAGTTGAAGAGAAATAACCATATCACCCTTCCCTTAAAACAGAAATTACAAAAATGCCCTTGAGGTGAAAATTACATAAATACCCCTAGATATTTTGGTTAGATATTTTAAGGTAGAAATTACAAAAATACCCTTGAATATTTTGAAAAATTATAATCATGCCCTTAGAGTGACAAATCAACCATAATACCCTTGAAGCTAAAATTGCCTAGACACCCTTAGAGATTTTGTGAAAACTTGATGAAATTATAGGGCACTCGTAAATGATAGAATACCAAAATACTTTGTGATAGAAGACCATAGAATAGGATTTCTATGAATTTTATACGGTCATAACTTTAAAATTTTATTCAGGAGAATTCAAGCATCAGAAAAATATGGAAAAATGATAAATAGAATCTGTGGAATTTTCTTTTAATTGTAGGATGAATAGACTTATTCAAAGAGATGATTTAGTAATTTTGATGGTCAGAAGTGGAACGGACCAATAAGAATTAAGATAAAAACAATCTTGTAAGAAAAGTCTGAATAACACTTTGTATAGATTAGTTGTGAGAAATTCTTATTGAAATTGAAGTCAGTTTCTGAAAAACTCTAGAATGCTATTATTCAATATTATCTTTAGGAAGAAGAGTTCAAATCAAACTTGACTTCCTACTAGAAAATACCATGTATGAAGCCATATTGGGATTAGATTTTTCTTCATCATCAAAAATGACATGTGTACATAAAATAGTATTAAAGGAAGTAAAATTTGTCTTCCTTTCCCTTTGGCTTTGGTTAATCACATGAATTAGGTAGAAAAGGAGAGAAGTTTCATGAACATGCCAAGAAAAAGGACACTTGGAAGAAAGGTGTCATGCCTTGAATGATATGGATACAAGGTAACATGAAATGAAGCAAAGATTTTTCTCCCTTCCTCTAGTATTCTCGTGAAACATGGAGAAGATAGGAGAAACTTCATGAATGGGACAAGTGGTGGGACACTTGTAAAGGCCATGCCAAGTAAGTGGGACACTTGTAAAGGCAAGCTTTATGATGAAGACGAGTGTTAGGACACTTGTAAGGTACATGATGAACTTAGAAGATTTTTCTTATAAAGTAAAGGAATCATAATGAACTTAGTTAGAATCTAAAGGAATGAGAAGTAATTAAGTTAGGATGGAACTAAATGAAGGTAATTAAGATAAGAAGGGCGAAAATGTCCTTGAATATAATATCATTTTCTAAACACAATATAAAGGGAAAGGGGGGGACCTTAAGTGCAAGCCATTTTTCAAGACTTTCCCCCTACATACTTCACGTGAAGCTCTCTCCCTTACATCACCTTCATTTCACTTTCATCTTTCCCTTTAAAGCTTAAATTAAGTAAGAAAGAAACCCCACCACCTTGAAGAAATCGCATGTAAGGCAAGCAACCTTAGGAAGAGTTTGACAAGCTTAGTAGAAGGATATCAAGGCTTCATTTCTTAGAGGATTTCCCAAGGAAGGAAGCCATTATTCCATTCCATTTTCAAAAACCAAACTCACATGAGGTAGGCTAGGCTTCAATCTCTAGATAAGCATTTGTTTGGTTTAACCTATTTGCTTAATTAGGCAGATTTATGATTATTGTTTAGGTTGGAATGTCATGTTATTTGAAGGTCATTTTATGATGTGAAAATGTTGATTTAGACCATAGGATAGGTGATGATTTATATGTTGAAATATTGGTGATATTTGGAATCACACTTGATGATTTTGGAAGTGATTTGATGACCTTTGGGCTGTATATTCATATTTTCATCATGGGAATGTTTATTAATTTTGAGAAGTAGTTGTTGAATGGTATGTAGTTAAATGGTTCAAATGCTTGAGTGATTAAATTTGAGGATGAAGTAGTAAGGTGGTAGGTGAAAGGAGATTAAGATGCATGCTAGGTTTTAATCTTTTCTTGTGAAGATTTAAAGGAATTAGAAATTATTTGAAGGATATATTGTGGTTTATTAGTTAGATTACTAACATGATTTTTCTGTAGCCTGAAGATAATCAATTATCATGCCTAAGTTGGTATGATTTTTACTTGAATAAGGTATGGTTATTTAAACCATACTTTTCGATACGTATGATATAAATTTTTCCATGAGGTTGTGTGTATTTGCCCATGGATTTTGTTATTGATGAATTTGATGTGATGATATGTTGATTCGTGTTTCCAAATCCAGTACAAGATTTTGTGAAACAGAATCTAATACTACATACAGTACGATATGTAGTGACCAGGTGCACGTATATGGCATAAATCATGCATGTTTGCGTAAGACGATCGCAGCGTCTACATCCAGTACGAGGTGTAGCTACATACAGTACGAATATGTAGAGACCATGTGCACCCTGGGAGAACTTCATTTCATGCATTCATATAACTGCACAATTCTTGTGTGAATTTATTTACTTATATTGAGAATTTACTAACGTACTAATGTGTTTGATGGTTTAGATTTTGCCTACTGAGAAATTTTATTTCTCATTAGATTTGTTTCATTTTTTTAGATGGCAACAGTGATCAATTTCCTTGATGACCTAAGTCGGTGATGGTGTAGAAATGAAGATATGAAGTAGACTTTTGTTTGGAAAAGCTTGTACTTGTTTAATATTGACTTTTGTAATAAGGACTATGGCTACTTATAATACATGTATCAGTTTAAAAACTTCTATAATCTATATGTTTTAGAATTTATACTAGTATACGTTTCAGTAAAAAAATTATTATTATCTAACGATTTCTTAAAAATTTAATTCTAATAAAAATACAATATCTAGAATAATTTTAGGTCGTTACAGTACAAGCAAGATACTATTGGTTGACACTCATGACTAACGCCTTTGATTTTACTCGAAGGTGTAAGAAATGTCAGGAATTTGCGGACGTCCCATGGACTCCTCCCAAAAATCTTCACACTTTGACTTCCCCTTGGCCCTTCGCCATGCAGGGAATGTACATCCTAGGGCCTCTACCAAAATCCCCATGAGCGGTCAAATTCTTTGGTTCCCATCAATTACTTCACCAAATGGATAGAAGCAAAACCATTATGAGAGATAACAAAGTGAGGTAGAAAGCTTCACTTGGAAACATCTTATATGCAGGTATGGTCTACCCTTCACCATTGCCACTGACAACAACAAACAATTTAAAGCACATACCTACAAAGATTTCATCACAAAACTAGGTGTCAAACACTTTGTCACTTTTGGCGAACACCCCTAGACCAATGGCCAGGTGGAGGCAGCAAATAGAGTTATCCTCCGAGCCTTACGTACTAGACTTGACAAGACTAAAGGTCTCTAGAAATAAGAACTCCCCAGTATACTCTGTGTTTATCATTGCTCACCTCAGACAACTACACACGAAACCCCTTTTCGACTCACATATGGGACAGACGCCATGATCCCTGTCGAAGTAGGGGAACCATCGATGAGAAGGTTGTTGTTTCAAGTTTAGCACAACGAAGAGAACATGAGTTGAACTAGACACTACAGAGGAAATCCAAGACATGGCCATAATTAGAGAAGAAGCTACCAAACTCTGGATATCAAGAAGATACAACACTAAGGTTCAACCACAAACCTTCCTGTTGGATATAGAGGGAGCAACAAGAAGAATGAAGCCTATGAATCAGAAGAATGTTATGAGCTTTTCACATGCCTTGAAGATTGTATTTCAAGTGAAGTGTAGGAGAGGCCAATATTTTGATCCTTGCATCAGATGCATATAATCATTAACATGCTTAAAAGTTTTCATTAAAATATCAAAGCTACTTATACTTTGAAAAAGGAATTAATTGAGTAATGTATTTGGAAAAGCGTAATTTCACTGTTTTAATCAATTACATAGTAGATTAATTGATTATTTAGTTCATGTTTAAAACTGGAAAAGCTTTGATGAACATTTTAATCGATTACACCACAGATTAATCGATTATTTGGTTCGTGTTTAAAACTGGAAAAACTTTAATGAATATATTAATCGATTACACATTTCTTGTAATCGATTACATAGTGTAAAATGAATATTATGCATTGCTATGTTAATCGATTACCATTATTCGTAATCGATTACATAGGCTATTTGAAAAAGCTTGCTTCACTGCTTTAATCGATTACCATCATTCGTAATCGATTACATAGGCTATTTGAAAAAGCTTGCTTGACTACTTTAATTGATTACCGATATTCGTAATCGATTACACAAGTTGTCTCTGAAATAAAACTTTTCTGATTTAATCGATTACAGCTCGGCTTAATCGATTATCTTGTTTGTTGTGAAACCCAAAATGGAGCCTTGAACACTTTAATTGATTAAGTGACACTTTAATCGATTACTTAATGCGTTATAATCGATTATTTGGCGCGTGTAACCGATTATAGGTTGTTACAAAAATCTATTATAAATAAAAGGAAGACTTGGCTTGAAATATAACTTGAAGACTTTGAATTTTCTGTATATACACAAGCCTTCTAAGAGTTAGAAAGTGATTTTCTGGGTTTACTTACTTCTTGTCCCACTCTTTAATCTTCATAGGTTTTGAATGATTTCTTGGGCAAGAATTCTCAAAAAAGTTTTGAAGAGCATCTTCTAAAATCTTGTTTCTCATTCAACTCTGATTGGTAAACCACATGCATTCATATTTATTGGATCATCAGGTTGTTTCTCTCCATAATCTTTGTTGTACTTGGTGTTATTATCATTACTTAACAAGTTCTGTTTTGAGCCATTGATTTCTTGTGCTGAGTAATTTGATTGATTAAAAGCATTCTTGGTTTAAAAGTGGTTAAGATCCTTTGACTCTGATTTTATAAATAATTTTAAAAGACCAAGTTTAAACCAATTCACCCCCTCTTGGTTATTGTGGGTATTCCTATTGTTTTCACTTCCAGCCAGGTGACCTATTTTGGCGTGTCCGGGGTGAAACCAAAAAAGATCCCCGAGCGTGAAAGCTTAAACCCAAATGGGATGGCCCATTCAAGATCGTCACTAGCTTGGACAATGGAGCTTACAAGCTACAAGAACTGGGTGGTAAAGCAATTACAAGAACATGGAATGCTACCCACCTGAAGTTCTACAGCAGTTAATATATGGAAGGTTGGATGGCATACTCTTTTTCCTACTCGAGTTTTTTATCCTAACAAAAAAGCAGGGTTTTGGGTTGAGAGGTTTTAACGAGGCACATCCGAAGAACAAAAAGGAGAATATGTATTTGAATCTCATATTAATAAAACATATCTCTCTTTGAATTTCATATATTTGTGTCAACCTTTCAGGAACATGACAAAACTCAGGACCAGTGCTTGACTACTCTTCAAGGTCCACCCTTGGTGAAAGTCACCAAAATCCAAAGCTGACGCGTCCTGTAATCTCCAAAGGTTCTTAAAACCCTAAGGCCGGCCTTCGGTAGCACTCTAGGTGAACCTCCAACAAAACCCAGGACTAGCTTCTGGTAATCTCCAAAGGTTCTTAAAACCCTAGGACCGACCTTCGGTAGCACCCTAGGTGACCTCCAACAAAACCTAGGACCAACACCTGGTAATCTCCAAAGTTTCTTAAAACCCTAGGGTCAGCCTTCGATAGAACCCTAGGTAGACCTCCAACAAAACCCAATACCTGCTCCTGGTAATCTTCAAAGGTTCTTAAAACCATAGGGTCGGCCTTTGATAGCATCCTAGGTGGACCTCCAGCAAAACCCAGGACCAGCTCCTGGTAATTCAAAGGTTTATAAACCCAAGGTCCACCTTTAGTAGACCTCCCCCTTCTAAGGTTCATAAACCGAGCTTTGTTAAACCGCAAAGGTCCATAAATCCAAACCTTGGTAGACCTCCGACTTCAAAGGTCCTTAAAATCTAGGTTCAGCCTTCGGTAGCACCCTAGGTGGACCTCCAGCAAAATCCAGGACGGACGTGTCACTGGTCGATTTCCATTGGTTTACAAAATCCAAGTTCAACCTTTGGTGAACCTCATTCTCTCAAGGCTTGTTAAACCCAAGGTCCATCCTTGGTGAGCCTCGACAAAACCCAGGATGGACAACTCCCCTAGTATTAGACTCGACAAATCCAAGGTACACAAGGTCTACCCTCTACATACTTTACTATTGCTAAGCTTTTTCTTGCAAGAATACAAGTTTGCACGAACATAAAAGTCCAAGGTCCACCCTTGGCACACAAAACCCAAGACACGCTCTTGGTATACTTACTCCTATAGAACCTCGACAAGCAGGGACATAAGATCGATTATTTGTAGGAACATGCATCCAAGGTTCACCCTTGACGTTTAAAACCCAAGACATACTCTTGGTCACTTTCATCCTTCGGAACCTCAACAAGCAAGGCTTAAAGAATAACTACTCGCCCTAAAAAATGAGGTAAAAATGAGACACCATCATCTTATAGGGTCTCGTCTTCTACGATGAAAGGACACCATTCAAGTGACCTACCTTCATCATCACAAGAAACTTATAAAAAGAAGATAGCAACATACAAAAATAAACACAGAAGATTGAAGGCGATGAAAACAAGACAATTTGGAGAAGAACATTTTGCGTTTGTATTTAAAAAGATCAATTGTTAAAGATTTACATGTCCTACACGGCCCAAAGTTGACAAAACAAAAATACAAAGATAGATGGCAGCCTAGTCTTTGGCCCCATCATCCTACTCTTCATTGGCACCCTCTTCGGGAGAAGCAAACTCCTCCCTATCAAACAGGACACTACCCTTCACATCCTTCACTGGGTGAAAGAGACCCAAGTCAAGGTCTTTAGCAAAGAAACCAACTTGTCTGACGGCTTTGAGAAAGCCCTTCTTGTGCTGCTTCACCGCCTCTCGCTTGCAGATGGACAACTCCTTTTCAAGCTCCTTATGGGCAACCTTCTCCTCATCTAATTGAGCCTCCAAGGTAGCCACCTTCTTGGGAAGCTAATCCCTCTGAATGGCGGCTCTGTCAGTCTTGGTAGCCAGCTCCTTCTTCTCCCTTAGTAGCACCTTACCATGACTGGCCAGTTCATCACCATCCAACCTAGTGTGCAACAACTTGGCCAAGGCACCACTTGCCTTGGAAGACAGTTGGAGATTGGACCTGACCACCTCAGTAAGTGCCATAATGGCATTGTTCAGTTTAGAATGCTCCACTCGCCAGACTTTGAGGATAACAGACTTCAACCTGGCTATCTCTTTCTCTAGGGAAGCCGCCTTGCTTTTAGCCTCCTGGTGGAGTTGCCCGTTCTCTTCCAAAATCACAAGACTCCTCCAAAGAAAGATATTCGCGAAGTCGATAGAGTGTTGAAGGCCAACCAACCGGATCAAATTTTTGTCGAATGGGGTTGGATTCCTTCATTCAAGTTTGTGCCCCACACTCCACAGAGAGTTGATCTCCCTCGCAGAATGCACGAACTCGAGGGAGGTAATGGGGCGGAAGGAAGAGAAAGGCAGAGCAGAAGTCGGTGGAGTAGAAGATGCAGGAGCAGCAGGTGCCGTAGGAGTAGCAGAAATAGGAGGAGAAGGAGAAGCCAGAATGGCAGTAGTGGCCACCGCTGGTTCAAAAGTAGAGGTAGCCGAAGCAGGACTAGCAATAGTAGTAAGAGCCACGACCGGAGCATGAGTTACAACAGCAGTAGGGACCATCGCTGGAGTCGGGGTAGAAGCAGGAGACCGGACAGTTGGTGGCGCCATAGTCGAACTAGGAAGAAGCCTAGCGACCTTCCTCATTGCACGAAGGCTGTGAGGGGCTCTCGACTTCTTGCAGCCTGACATCCCAGCATTATCGCCCCGTTTCCTCTTAGCTAAAATAGAGGGGGCTAGGGGAAGCAACAACAACATCAGCAAGACCAACCCAACAATAGTCGCCTTCAACCTGAGGGTTGACAGAGGTAGGTGGCACAATCTCGCCTCCAGACCCAACAAACTTCACCAATGACCTTCATGGAAGCCGTCCATTATACCTGCAAAGAAATCAAAAAACGACAGGGGTCAAGTCATGTCAAAAGGAAAATGCAAAAGAAAACAAAGACAAAGGAAAGGACATAAGGGTTTACGGTCTAAAGCAGCAAAGGGGTCATCCACCAACGACAAGGACAATATACCTTGCACATCTAAAGAAGCTGGCAGCTGCTCCAAGATCGCCTTGTCCACCCTCTCTACCAAGGTCAACAAGTCTTCATCAAATGACTTGAACCTAGTGGGATTAGACTACCAGTAGAATGGAAAGCGGGGCTCCCCGTCTTGGTTGAACATCAATGGCAGCCCATCTGCCACAACACCACTATCTCGGACCTTAAAGAAACAGTCCTTGAAATGACGGAAGATATTTGAGTCAAACTCAAAAAACTTCTTGGAAACACTGTTCAAGGAGACCCAACCAATCTTATCCGTCAATTTCATCTGAAAAAAGAATAAGAAAATCGACAAACTTGGTTGGATGTTAAAGAAGGTGCAACGAATCTCAAACGCTTTCACCACTGCCCAACTGTTGGGATGAAGTTCGGAGGGCGCTATGTTCAAGAACTCAAGAAGAGCACACTGGAAGGGAGAGAAGGGAAGAAGCAATCTCAGTACCTCAAAGAGGCACCAATACATAAAGAAAAAGGGTGGAGCACTTGGCGGCACCTTCAAAAAAGGGAGGTCATCATTCCTGCAAGCTTTAATAATTACCTTGCGAGAATCCTCAAGAGTCATCAACCTTAGATGATGGCACATGGCGTTCATATACGCCGTCGAAGTAAGGAAAGACTTATATTTGAGAACGTCGTCCCTCACCCATTCATAGCCAAGCACCACAGAAGTGAACGACGGCGACCCAACCTACGGCTACATCGCATGCGGGGAGAAGCCCGGACATTTCCGCCACCACTCTTTTTCGTTCTCGAAGCAGCAGGAGGAAGGATGGTGGTGAGAGGCATGGTTCCCTGGTCTAAGGGGCATTAGTAGACCTTATCCTCGGATGAAGGTGAGAGGTACCCTCGCCACTATGACATAAGTCCACCTTCATCCTTGAGGAGGAGAACTCGTCATCAGGAGTCTCATTGTGACTCTCCTCCGCTGAGGAGTCACCGACAGAAATAACCTCATGCATAAAGGGTTGCTCAATTGAGCCCCCTGAATTGCTACCACCAATACCAAAGCAAAGTAAGAAATGGGAGACACAAACATTTTTCAGAGAAGAAAAAGAAAGTATACCTTGAACGGAGAAAGGGGAAACAAGAAGAAGACCAAGATAACAAAGAAGGTTATGGAGAGAAGAAAGTCAGGAAGGCAATAATGCAAGAATGGAGGTGACAAAGAAACGTACACATCCACTCCGTTTAAATGGAGGTGTGACCTTTCAGTTACTGGCGACGAGATTTGAAATGATTTCCTAAGAATCCGCACCACGATCAGACTCTAGTCACCCACTATCGCACGTCTCTAGTACGTGCCCACTCCATGAGTGACACGTATGCACGAGTACTGCGCATGTGCTGCACACACCTATGGCAAAAGACAAGCGTAACGTTTTCTTTCAATACATTCTCCAACGGTCAGATAATGGTAAAAATGTCCAACCTTAACACTTAGCTTGCCTAACATGTCCTCCCTGGACAACTCAACAGTGACAGCCCAGACAACTCATGTCCAGGCTGGGGGGGCTTGACAAGCTCTACACATTTCCATTTCTTGCATTGTTTAAGGTTACCACCATCGACAACGGACAACACTTGTCCACACTCGGGGACTCTACGAGCTTACGACTCTCTTACTTGTCAAGTATACCATCTTTGACACCAAACCATCTCCATTGACACAAAACACTCTTACAACCTCTTTCGCTTGCAAGCTGGCTTAGAGCTGAGGGGATTATGTACTGTCCAAAATATAAAAAACACATATGGCCATTTATGTGGGATCCCCGTACACGTGTCAACCCTCTATGTCAGTCCTGCTACAGGATCCCAGACACACCCTTCAGCAGTCAGGCTGTTACTCTTGACAGGTTATCTCTAAGCTTATTTATTCAAATATTATTGATAATGCTGCAACCACATTTCAAATAATATGTATCTAATTATCTACAAGGTACAAATTATCTACAATATGCAATTATCTATTAGCTTTTATCTATAGATTAATTATATACAAGGGCTCAAGGCCCACACTCATGCTATAAATAAAGGTTCCATCTAACCTTTTACTCACTCATTCACATCACAATCACTCGAATACACAGTGATTTACATACACAACACATCCCACTCATACTTGAGTACACACTTTCTTAACTTGACTGACACGCTCATTTATACTTTTCTCTCTATAATTGATGTATTTACATGAGCGTCAAAGTCATTTCCTTTTTGTAGGTCCCTTTTCTTAACAAGATTAACTCATCATCCGACATGTAAAATTTGGAATCCACATGGAACACGTCCATTAATGTGTGTGACACTTCCAGATTTTAATAAGAACAGACACTATAATAGATCTACATGAGTTTTGTATGTTGTCGGGAAGCTTCTTTAGTAATAAAGGATGTTGGACGGTGGTCAAATGGTGGATATGGCTTAATATCGGGTTGAAAGGAGCGTACTAAGGGTCCAGAACAAGTATAAAATATTAAGAATTGTATTTAAAGCATACAAATCATTTTTTCTTCTTCTAATAAAATGAATTGTGAACTTTTAATCAATAATATCCTCACCATATTTTAAATTGATGGGGGAAATTTTAAATATATATATATATATATATATATATATACATATTCAATATTTAAGTGAGTGATATTTTTATATTAATTAAATATAAAATAATTGACTACGTAAATGAGAAAACCAATAAATACATTATTAGGGGTCAACATACAGTTTTCGTTTCACCTTGGAGACTGTTACATTTGTAGAATGTCACAAAAAAAATGTTACTTTTGTAGAATAATAATTTATTTTTTCATATATCGTCTATTAAATTTATAAGAAAAACGGAAAATTTTCGTAATAGAATGAATATATGTGTAATAAGTATTAAATAGGTGAGTTAAAAAAACTATTAAATAGGTAAAATGGTTGAAATATTTCATTATTTCTTATTTTTTTTTTCAAGCATTTATTTTTTAACCATCATAATTAGTATCTTTGACTACCTTGGGAGTTATATAAGATTAATTCTGGATCTGAATTTAGACGCATTTGAAATTTCCTACCCCTTATTGAATGTATTACGTGAGGAATAAATCCAGATTTTTTCCAGCAAATTCAACATGATTTGTAGATTAAACTATACTCATTGGATTTTTCTCAAGTGCTTTTTTTTTCCCTCAAGTACTGTAGTCCTTCATTAAGCAGATCCATAAAAATTAGATTAGAAAGGCAGGGAAAACATTAAAATATACCAACACTAAACTTTGTCTCATGTTTTGGCACTTGGCACATGCATAAACAAAAACAACTCATGCTCATGGATTGAGCCGGTTAAACAAACCAGCTGTGGGCTGCTTTGTTCAAGAAATTGGATTTTGATAGGTTGCAGGGTTGGCCATCCATGTCCTACGCGTTTGTGTTGGTTTCAAAGGTCAAGGTGCCTCCAATTGGAAGAGTTTCCTTCCAAATTCTCATCACCATATAAAGTACATAATACATACCAGAAAACCTACGTGGTTGACCAATAACTCTACTACAGTATTAACGTCCATGACATCACATGCTACTACGAAAATAAAAGGTTGGAGGTATTGGCAAGCAAAGTCAGCCTGCTTCAACAACCATGTTTAATTCCCTTTTTATCTTTTTAAAATGTCTTCCTTTTTCTTTAGTAAATTATACTGACATCTATGATTTTGTCATTTCTCTCTCTCTAGATTCTTCCTTCTTCTACCCTCATATTAACTCTCTTAATTGTTGAAAAAAATGTTAAACTAACATTATTATATAAACATCTCCAATTGAATGCTTACATTTTATGCTTAACTTAGTAATGTTCATTAATTTTTTTGCCCATGCCATTAGATTAGATGATACGGAGTTGTTTATATAAGCAGTTATTGTTTAAAACATTTTTACCATAAATAACATTTTTCAAATATTGTAAGACTTGTAAAATTAAGTTAAGCATTCACTTTATCAATTTTAGCATTAGAGTGAATTTTTTGTGTAGAGTATTTAAATTTACGTGCAATTATAAGATTCAAAAAATTAAGACCCATCAACTATACATTATAAATGCTCTAATACATTATGCTAACTCATTTATTGTTTTTAAAAAAATTATATGTGCACCTTACTAGAAAAATTGCGTTAAATGTTAAAAAAAAAAAAAAACACAGAAATTATGCACAATCTTGAGAAATCACGGTAAGTATAATTCTCTCTCTCTTTTTTTTTTTTTTCTCAAAAATAACTAGTAGTATCGTGAACTTGTTCACTAGTTGGGAAGAAAGTGGGGTATTATGTTGACTATGAATACGTATTCGGTGTACTCCTTAGATTAATTTTCCTTTTTTTGACATTTGACTTGGAATCTTGGTATGACACTATTGACTTTTATCTTCGCCTGTTAATTAAGATAGCGTGTAAAAAGGCCTCCCTAGTTGAAGAACGAGGACCACACAGTTGTAATTTTAGAAATTTTTTTATCGATTAGAATATTAATTGGTGAAAATAAGAGAGGTGAAAAAAATTGGAAGAAAAAACAGAGTATAAACAAAATAAAGTATTTTTAATTACAACAAAAACATGTGTGACTAAAAGTACAAGTATAAAATTAGCAATCACCCCGTAAATTCTTATATTTTCTTTTCCATTTGCAATTACGTGTTTCTGTTTCTGATAAGAAATATGAACGACCGAACAAACTAATATATAATGTGAACAGTCGAAAATGGTAAAGTTACACATGACCATGACTGTGGGGTATACACGTAGACACCCTCCATGTCAACTTTGCTATAGTTATGATGCACATTTACTCCCCAAGTGTCGAATCCTGACACACTTGTCGAGCCTCCTGGTCAGTCTTGCTGCAGGAGCGCTGACGTCAATTCTCTACAAGAGCGTCACTACTAGAAAAGCAGCTTTCAACATCGGTTATTTTGGACTTTTAACATCGGTTATCGAGCGATGTTGAATCAGGCGACGTTGAAAGTGGAGAATTTAACATCGGTTTTGAAAACCGATGTTACCAAATGTAAAGGACATCGGTTTGTCACCAACAACCGATGTGGAGTTGTCATACATGAAAGCGCTGAAAAGA